>NQII01006173.1:40434-59329 GCA_002778355.1 Clitarchus hookeri
CAGCCGAAAAGTAATTAGCTCATCTGAGATTGTCATTTTATCGATTAAATTCGAAATAAAAAGTAGTGTTGTGTTGTAGCAGGTACTGTTAATGTAAGTATAATTTATGATGTAAATACATACCTACGTCTATGTGAGTTAGCGATTGTTTTTCTTTTTGCAAACCGAACCTAAGTCTGTGATTTATGTTTTACCGGTGAAGAAATGGACTTTATACATATAATTGCAGTTTACGCAGATACATTTCATGCATTGGTTTTTTTACAGAAAAAAACATGTTGCTGCCACAAAAAAAATTATCAAGTGCTCAAAACATAAAATGAAAACGAAAAAAGGAAGAAGAATCTAAAAAAGCGGCTGAATTATTTTCGAAATTTTTAAGAGCTGGGAAATCATCTGAATCGTCATCATCAGAACTAGTTGAACCCTATCTTCGATCAAATGTAGTACATTTGATCGAAGAATCCCACCCACCGGAAGAAATAATGACAGATGTACAAATTGTACAAGGTGGTGATGATTGTACAATACAATCATCATCACATTTTGAAGATAAAAAGTATGATGATATTTCAAAATGGCCAGTCATTGATTCTGCAACAAGAGATGAACTAATTACCAGAGACCCTGTATGCAATAAAATGAGTGACGCAAACTACCCAAGGAAATGTGATGGTCGTCATTTTTCGAACATGCATTTCGAAAAAGTAATGCCAAATGGGGAAACATTCAAAAGGAGATGGCTCGTGTACTCTAAATCTGCAAATAATGTACATTGTTTTTGCTGTCGTTTGTTTAACACAAATCCCCACTCTAGTTTGGGAAAAGAAGGATTTGACGACTGGAGGCACTTATCAACGCGTCTCAAAACTCACGAAAGATCCTCAGATCACCGACGTGCCATGAACGATTGGATAGAAGCGTCGATTAGATTAAAGAACTTCAGTGGAATAGACAAGCACTTGCAAAACCAGATTGAAGACGAGAAATCACGGTGGGTTGCTATCCTCGAACGAATGATGTCCATTGTATTTTTCTTAGCAAGCAATAATTTATCGTTTAGAGGGAGCTCTGGATCGGAAACTTTATATACTCCTAATAATGGTAACTTCCTGGGTTTAGTGCAATTACTTGGAAAATTTGATAATGTGATGATGGAGCACCTTCGCCGTGTTGTAAACAAGGAGACGAATGTCCACTATTTTAGCAAACGCATTCAAAACGAGTTGATTGGTTTACTTGGTAGTGAAGTTCGAAATAATATTTTGTCTGTGGTTAAGTCAGCTAAATACTTTTCTATCATACTGGACTGTACTCTTGATGTAAGCCACGTTGAACAATTATCCGTAACATTCCGTTTTGTGGACACTAATGAAGAAGAAGTCGAAGTACAAGAATGTTTTGTTGCTTACAAGCCGGTAAGTGACTCTTCAGGAGCAGGAATCACTGGCCTTTTTCTTGATGTCATTGTACAAGAGTTTGACTTGGACATGAACGATTGTCGCGGTCAAGGGTTTGATAATGGAGCGAATATGGTAGGAATAAATAAAGGTGTCCAAACCAGAATTCTGAATCAATATCCTCGGGCATTTTTCAATCCATGTGGTTGTCACAGTTTGAATTTAGTGATAGCTGATGCAGCCAAAACTTCTGTTAAATCAGTTTCTTTATTTGGATTTCTCCAAAGACTGTTTGTTTTATTTTCTGGATCAACAAAGCGATGGGAAGTGATATCCAAGCATATTGAAGGATTATCGCTGAAACAAGTTTGCGAAACTCGCTGGGAGAGTAGAGTTTCTAGCCTTGCTGCTGTTCGCTATAACTACTCTTCAGTTCGGGATGCCCTTCTGAATCTTCTTGAAGAATCAAATGACTCAGTTGCTGCATCAGAGGCCTTGTTACTAATTCAGTACATGGAGCAATTTGAGTTCATAGTTACAATGGTGGCTTGGTATGATATATTGTTTCAAGTAAACATTGTAAGTAAGGCTATGCAGTCTGAATCTATGGATTTACCAAACGCATCGCAATTGCTGAAAAACTGCTCAGAATTTGTAAAACAGTACCGAGCCTCTTCATCTGTTCTAATAACAGCTAAGGAAATAGCATCTCAGGCTGAGATAGACCCAATTTTTAAGGCAGCCCGATCCCGAAGAAAGAAACGATCATTTGAGTACGAAGCCGTAGATGAGACACCAACTGATCCTGAAGAATTGTTTAAAATGAACGTTTTCTACCCTATGATTGATACAATTGAGTGCGCATTGGTCACTCGATTTAAACAACTATCAAAATTCAATGATACGTGGTCATTTTTATACAACATAAAAATAATTCCTGAAAGGTCCATATTGGAAAAAGCCTGTGCCGATTTGCAAATCAGTTTAACAGATGGGGAAAAATGTGACGTGTCTGGTTGTGAATTGGCTGAGGAATTAATGAGCTTGAACCCATTATTAAAAGATCTTCAATCAGCAGAGCCACTTAAAGTTCTAGGACTGATTAAAAAGAATGATTGGCAGGATATTTTTCCGAATGTGTGGACAGCACTTCGCATCTTGCTGACTATACCTGTAACTGTCGCTAAAGGGGAACGAAGTTTCAGTAAATTGAAACTTATAAAAACATACTTACGTTCTACTATGTGCCAGGAAAGGCTGTCAGATCTTGGAATCTTGTCCATAGAAAACGCTATCGCCCAGAAGTTAAATTATTCCGGATTAATAAAAAAATTTGCAAGCACAAAAGCCAGAAAGGTGGTCATCTAAGTTTATCATTGAAGTGGTTGTTGGTAGTTTTTTTGTAAGACTGTCTGTAGCTAGCCTATTAGCTGAAATAAAACCTGTCAAACAAAATTATTTACTGTTATTATTTCTCATCTTTACGACTTGTCACCTCAGCAGGGCATGATGGCAAACACAGTGGCGTTGTCGAGTGCATTAAGGTAGTACGAGCGGGATTGACAACATTTTTTTAACGCGAATGAACATTTGCTATGTCAAGCGCGACAGACACCACTGCTTGCCCCGCAGATATATCTATAATAATTTAGCAGGTTTTGTATTTATAGGGGCGCCACTTTGAGATCTCGCACCACCTAAAAAATTTGCTAGGGCCGCCACTGGTTAGACCTAATTAGATAAGTTCGAATTTTACATAAACATAAGAAATTATCTTCACTTGGCAGACCAGAAAGTCTTTATTGTAATTGTCTTCATATTTCTGTCTGTACATTGACCTATAAAACTAAATTTCAAAGGGATACGTTGACTGTAGACATTTGTTGATAATTCCTGTATCGTAATTTATGGTATTGGAATCGAGAAAANTTCAAAGGGATACGTTGACTGTAGACATTTGTTGATAATTCCTGTATCGTAATTTATGGTATTGGAATCGAGAAACATTTTTTTTTTTTTAACATCCCTAAATGTAACCTGTTTTAACCTAAAAATGTAATATTAGATGCAGGTATCAAATTCAGTAGTTACAGTAATGTGTGCTGTAATAGGATAGATTCTATTGTTTTATTTTGTGGCTAAATTGAATACAAAATGTATGGTCTTCAGTTGTCTGGAAGTATTTGACAGACTAATCGGTCACCTTTTCATAAAAATTGCACTTTGTTATTTATTTTCCAGTTTGTCAGTTTACAATCTTTTATACTTCTCATTTGTTCTACAGTTTTGATATTGTGTAGCTGTGAATGTGCATGGCTGGAGCATAGCAGTGTAATCATGTTAGAATACTTCCTTTTCTTTTAAGGATAGTATCGTAAAGTAGCCGCATGGTTGAAGGAAGTTTGCAAGTCTGAGGTCTACAAGCATGGNTTTTCTTTTAAGGATAGTATCGTAAAGTAGCCGCATGGTTGAAGGAAGTTTGCAAGTCTGAG
This sequence comes from Clitarchus hookeri, assembly GCA_002778355.1. Lineage (NCBI taxonomy): Eukaryota > Metazoa > Arthropoda > Insecta > Phasmatodea > Phasmatidae > Clitarchus > Clitarchus hookeri. The sequence continues at coordinate 44,327 of NQII01006173.1, forward strand.
GTCTACAAGCATGGGAGCGCTAGGGGCAACCGAGACATCAGCATCAACTTTTGCATCGCCTCTACGCACAAAGCACTGAACTGGCGTGCAGTCTTGCAGTTGATAATGCACTTCTATGAGACTTTCAACAGAGACCCTACCATTTTATGATGTAATAATAATAATAATAATAAGGGTTTAATGCACATCCCTATTCTTTTTTTAATATTTTGTACTGGAATGTTTATACCTAAAAATGACAGTGAAAACACCAGCTTGGGCCATTTTTCTATCACAAAAACATTCTTTAGAGAGAAACGGAGGAACTGGAAAACATATACAGATGCATAACGTTTCTTAAATGCTATTCATAAGCAGACCTCACTCAGGCATGTTGAACAGTTTTTTAATGAAACATTTTCTGNAATGACAGTGAAAACACCAGCTTGGGCCATTTTTCTATCACAAAAACATTCTTTAGAGAGAAACGGAGGAACTGGGAAACATATACAGATGCATAACGTTTCTTAAATGCTATTCATAAGTAGACCTCACTCAGGCATGTTGAGCAGTTTTTTAATGAAACATTTTCTGCTGGAGCTCTACACACTGTTTGGCAGCAGCTTTGAAGAAAATCTCTACGAGATATTTTTTGTGAAATTCTTTGGTACATCAATGCAGCTTTATTTCTCTAAATTGATATGTGGTATTAGTTGGTGCAGAACTTTTAATAAGTTTCTTCCAAAAAAAATTGTTGTGTTTAGTTGATACACACAAGAAAAATTTTGTGCACTTGGTTTGTAATTTTCAGGAGTTACATGTTAATGGTGTTTTTTGTTTGCAGGTTGGTGCTGAATTGTTACTGAAAGAAGAAGTGATTTTAAAAGAGCATTATGTTTTTTAAAATCATATTGTATCTTGTTAACAGATGAAGATATAACTTACACATTTGTTGGCTTAGTATGAGCTGAAATGCAGCTGCTACAAATCTCTATTTCATTTTCAGACTACTTTGTCTCAAAAGCACCAAAAAGTCATGATATTCTCAAAGGTTGCAGTGAATGCCTGCCAGTAATAGCAATACAGTATATGTAATACTTATTTGATCCGAGTGAGGAATCCAAATTTTGCTATGGGAAGCAGCATCACTGTGGCAGAGATGTTTTTCTGTTTTTTAAAGTTAGCAACTCATGCTAACTCCAAATTATATCTACATTGGATATTTTAATTCCGCAGTTTTGTTCTGTAGTTTTTTCCATGTGGNCTCATGCTAACTCCAAATTATATCTACATTGGATATTTTAATTCCGCAGTTTTGTTCTGTAGTTTTTTCCATGTGGTCAGTTTAGCTCTCATCCTTTCTATCTATAGTCGTTATTTTTGCAGCTAGGGTTGTGTGAACATGACATTTTGATACATAAAATTAAACTAAAAAGATTATAGTGTGTCAAAGTTCAAGCTGAGTTTTCAGTTTGCTGCTATAATTTAACATGGTTTGAAGGAAAGCAGCTAAGAATTGTTATTTGTTTAAGTCTCAACACAGTGATAAACACACTTAAGAAGTGTCCAATAGAATCTGATGATATTCAAAGATAATTTCAAAATAAAGTTTATGTACAGTAGTACACTGTTATAGGGAATCTAAAGAGAACACTTTCTATATTCCCTGGACTAATTTTGGCAGAAAGAGCTGGAACTTCACTATAAATAGAAATTCCTTGCAGAAGGGTTCAACGGTACCTTCTTGTAAGGACACAAACAAGTTGGTACATAGACAGAAATTTAAACGTTTTCATTGTTATTCAATTAAGTGAATATTTGATAAGCATTCAATTATGCATTGAATCTGAACATTTTAGTTGCAGTGTTCTGAGTATTTACACAACCCTAGATGTAGCATTAAATTTGCTTCTATCATTGTTTTATGAAGTGTGTAGAAATAATTTGTGTGCTTAAATGCTCTGCTTATGTTAATTCAGTAGCTTGGGCTGCAGTATTATCANGAAGTGTGTAGAAATAATTTGTGTGCTTAAATGCTCTGCTTATGTTAATTCAGTAGCTTGGGCTGCAGTATTATCATTTTGATGAAGTTGCATTTAATGCATTGTATTATTCCATACTATGTCCTAACATTTTATTTTCCAGCAAATGTTTCTTCTCTGTAGCTAAGTTTGTTCAACTGGAAATCGAATGAGCCAACAGAGTTTACTTATGTATTTATGTGCATTTTTTGCTCATCAGGTTGCTGCCTTATTTGTAAGTCTTCTTTTCTCATAAGTGTGCTTGGGTTTTACAACCAATGATAATTAGGAAACAGACTACTTAATTTTTTTCAGTTGTAACGACTGCTTTTATTTTACATAAAAGGTATGCATTGCTTTCCCAGGTATTTTTATTTTGGAAATGCACTGCAGAATTTGATTTTATGTATGTGTAAAATTATTGAGAACTGTTAAAATGTAAACAATAATTCACTCCACAAATAATTTTATCACTTCAGTGAAATGTGTGAAACACGCACAACTGGGATCATGAATTGTCTGTATAAAGATTATTGCAGTTTACAGAAAAGCCTCTATCCATCATTTAAGGAGGGGGGTGGGGGGGGCTCGTCCTACCGTAGGTAAACAATAGATTCCGACTTTGCTATTAATAACATGAAATTTGCCTGTAGACTGGGAAATTCATCACTTAACTTGAAACACACTGTTAGGTCACAACTGAAAGGCTTTCATCATTTATTAACTGAAATGATGTAAAGAAAAACACTGAATAATTACATCTGTTTCATTGCAGTATGACTTGTTTAGTAAAATTTCTGTTTTAAAAAAGAAGTTCTTTCTAACCATAAAAACAAACATACAGGAGTTAATGGAGAAAGTGCAACTTACTGTTTCGTTGAAGTATATTATTAGTAACAACTGCATACGTGTAGTATTTCCATTCTATTTCTCAAAAAAAAATAGCCACAAGTTTTACTTTAATATTAAATCCAGCCAAAATAACATGTGTAATTACTTTGCCATGAAAAATGCATAAAACCACATACATCAGCAAAGCACAGCAACATTCTATGAAGTAGTTATACAATAATCTACGTACATTACTTGTAAATCCCTCAGCTGACAGTGACCATTATATTGTACAAATTTACTGTGACCAGCAAAGAAAAACAATATTTTCATTTCATTTAAAATCACTTTGATTATCAATTTGAATATGAACAGATTACATATATTTTGGTGTCTATATAACTATTGAGATTTTCTTTGAATTTTGTTCACATTGGCATTGAATATTGCGTATTTCACATAAATTAATAAAAATTAATTGAAAGCAATTAGGTTATGTCTTGATTACATTTGACCATGTTAAAATTGTATAGTGAAAGCCATAACATCTTATACAGCGATTATAAACGTCTGTGTTTTCAGTAGTATAACAAGTTAAGTTTTGTCAACCCGTCTGAGACTTATTCTGTTATTTGTCATGTGTGAATATTGTGCATGTGTGTGTTTGTGTATATGCATATGTGTACACGTGTGTATCTGTGTGCGCATGTTTCTAGAAATTTACGTGCATGCATTCATATACACAGGTATCAAACAACAACTAAATTTTCATAGAAGAGTTGGCAAAACTTTTGTTGTTATGTTATAATATTGAAATCACATGTACTATTTACAATTTTTGCATTTTTCGACTTTCACTGTAAAATTTTAACGTCGCCAGATGTAATCAAGACATAACATTATTTTATTATACTTATTATTATTAGTTTGCATGAAAGGAGTATATTATAGAACATTTTTAAAGATAGATAAAGTTATTACAAATATAAAGGTGATACTACTGGGTGACAGATAGATTGCTAAAATGTGAGTGTTATGTTGCTTTTTACATAGTTTTCATAAGCACATGCACATGTCTTATGAAATATTAAATTACATATAATTATGTCATAAAGCTAACATCAGACACATNAGACACTTTGCAGTAGAAGAGATGTTCCCCCTCCCCACACTGTAGGTTGTTAATTGTTACATTTTTATGTAATCTAAAATATCTAAAATTCTTCCTAATTTGTCTGCTTGGCCTATTTGTATGTTCTTTATTCATTTTATGAAAAGCTATATGAATAAAAGTTTAAGAAATATCCCGTAGTGCCAAATGTTTGATTTGTGTAATCTTTGGGATTGTGCCAAAATTTTTAATGATCCTGAAGACTAGAAAAGTAATGCATAAGAACAATATCTTCCTTTATTTACAATAAAACTGCTTTTACGTTCGAGTACCTTAAGTTTTTCTGTGTTTTCCCCCCTTTCGAATTGAAACTCTGTATCTATACTAGTACACATTTCCAGAACATGCACTAATATAACGATTCACTTCCCACATCTTAGAATTTTTTCATAGTAAATATTACGGAAAAAAATGAGAATGTGGCTTTTTCCAACTTTCAATCTGTCGCTGGAAAAATATACATACTGAAAGAATGAAAAGCTTGAAACGGAGTTTGTTTACTTTTGTAAGCAACTATGAACAAAGAATACCCTGTGTTTACTTTTGTTTGCCTCATAGTCAATATGTCGAAACAGTTATGAGCATGATTGTGTCAATTTTTTTTTTTTTTACGTTGAAACATTTAACTGATATATGTGCATTGTAAGTGCTGTGCATCCCTACTGCACTTCGTTTATCTATGATGTTTAAGTTTTCATCAGCTGCCACACACCAAATTTAGCTTTTAGGTGACATTCCGTATATTTCTACATTTTGTGAAATTTAATTGTTATTACTTTTGTTCCTCAATTAATTAACGACAATGGCATCAACAAGTCTGAAACTATATTGAAGTGAACAAAAATGTATGTGTGTGCATACATGATTTGCTACTATGTACAAGTATAAAACAGATTAGGTTTTGTGAATAATATGTTAAAACTATTTAAATACACCATACTGTTCCTTTTTTTGTAATAGCAAAATTATATATATATATAGTATATTACACTGTATATGTATAGTATATATATATATCTATTCATATATTCTAGTGGACATAACCTCCAATTTATATTAGAATTTTCCTTTTCTTTCACTTTCATGGATCATACCCCATATTTGTATTGTCCCTTGAAAAGTGTCGTGTAGGTGGTCTACTGTTTAGGGGAAATGAGAAATATCTCGTGGCTACTGATAATTCATTTGGTAATGATAGATAGAGGCTTCATAGTAGCTGCTTGGAAACTGAGCAATGCTGAAATGCTAGAATATTGCAGGGATAAGCACAGATTTACCAGTTAGTGCATTGAACTATTTGTTCAGCTGATTTCATTCGTGTTTTTTTTAGTCATTCTTGAAACAGTAATGCAGCATGCATTTTTATATTTGTTGTTAAATAACATTTTAAAAAAAGTGTTGCCATTAGTACGAAGATGTACTATGTAAGGCTACCACCTCACAAAAATGTGAAAGAAACAAAAGTCATCAAACTACTGCAATATGCTATTGTTATTAAAGAGTATGGCTTTGCAAGTGCAGTATGTAAGAAGAGTCCAAACTTTATGTAGTTCAACTTACCATTGTTTTAATTGTGTATCCAAGTGTTTTTATAGGGGTGTGATGATTCCATATTACTACCGACACTAATTCCTGATTCTTTCCAATATTCAATTTTGGTTCTTGATTTTGGAATCAATCAAATTCTCCTTATTTAATAACAAGNATTCCTGATTCTTTCCAATATTCAATTTTGGTTCTTGATTTTGGAATCAATCAAATTCTCCTTATTTAATAACAAGAAAAATTCAAGCATGTGAGAGAAATATACTAAATTGTCATGAAAAAATGTGCTTAGAAAAAATACCTGGTTGAGCAAATCAGTATCATATTATAAATATTGTATTTACTAAACTGTAGTACGTTGTCTACATTTTGCAGACTTTGTACAGATTCATATATTTCAAAAACTTTTCTTTTGTGCTTCTAAACACATGTAATTCTGTGCAAAGATGTAAGGTACTTTGACATGTTGGTAGTAGTTTGGCACTTTTCCCACCTCCTAAAATTTTTATACTGCAAAAATTATACACTAATTTACATCATTCTTCATGATGGTAAAATTGGTCCCCCACAATGTTGCATTTTAGTTTAGTATACATTAGTTTACATAGGTAAATGTGGTTTATGTCAAAAATAAAACATGTTCACTTCCACCATGAATAAAAAACATGGCCAGGTTAACCAACACTTACAGACTAAATATCTGCTGCTGCTGGAATTCCTCCATTTTATAAAAATCTGAAACATAAAATTTATTCACATCTTGATATTTACTTACACAATTCCGAGCGAAAAAAGCAAATAGGTAAATAACACGTCACATTCATATGCTAAATTACGAATGTACTATAACTTCATTGATATACTCCACATGATAAAAATAATAACTTGTTTTATTCACTGAACTGTAAAAGTAATCTCCAAAATAGAATTGAACTCGAGGTTAAAAATCAAAGATTTTGATTCATCATTTGNCACTGAACTGTAAAAGTAATCTCCAAAATAGAATTGAACTCGAGGTTAAAAATCAAAGATTTTGATTCATCATTTGTAGCCAAAATCAGTAGAATCAAACAATTAATTATTGAATCATCTCATCACCAGTTTACCTTCCAGCAGACGAGCTTCTCTGTCAGAGATAATCGAGGGGAGAGTTCTGGTAAGCCCACAGGGGCCAGTTTTAATTTTTTTTGCTGTGCAGCATCTTTGCGTTTGACANCACTGAACTGTAAAAGTAATCTCCAAAATAGAATTGAACTCGAGGTTAAAAATCAAAGATTTTGATTCATCATTTCTAGCCAAAATCAGTAGAATCAAACAATTAATTATTGAATCATCTCCTCACCAGTCTACCTTCCAGCAGACAAGCTTCTCTGTCAGAGATAGTCGAGGGGAGAGTTCTGGTAAGCCCACAGGGGCCAGTTTTAATTTTTTTTGCTGTGCAGCATCTTTGCGTTTGACATTTCTACCAGATAGAGCTTCTGAGCCCACATCAGTTGAAATGCGGATAGCACTAATGCTGGCCAAGGCAACCAGAGAAAATGACGTTAACCTGACTTTGTTAGTTTATGTTATCAAATACCAACCTATGAGCACTTGTGTCTTTTTCAATTAAATGTATATTGCAGTTCCAGCAAAATGTTANATGACGTTAACCTGACTTTGTTAGTTTATGTTATCAAATACCAACCTATGAGCACTTGTGTCTTTTTCAATTAAATGTATATTGCAGTTCCATGGAATTTGTTCTATTGATATGATAAAATTGTAATTCAGTTAATATATTTTAGTGACACTTTCATTATAAAACAGCAATAATGTGACTACTCACAGTAAAGTATGGTCAAGTTGCATGGGATTATGTTAGCTCTAGAGCCAGCTGTGTTACCTGAGAGACAGTCCAAGTCATTCCTGATGTGGCTGGCTGTTATCATTCTTACAGAAGTTTGCTAAATATTTGCTGTTGATTTTCCCTTTACAAATTGCTGAAAAATTCTCTGAACAGTAAGTCATTTGTGGTTGTATTACCATGTATAATGCAGCATACATAATTTTCTTAGTTTTTCCCATCACTTGAAAAATTTTTGGTGCAGTTATTTGTAAAATCTTGTATTTAAGGTACTTACTGTGTAACTAGTACATTCCTTCAGAGAAATGCACACTAACTATGAGACTGATAGTATATTAATTTTTTACTATTGTAAACAGTTGTTATTTTTTATTGTTACTTATGTGCTCTCCTTGCCTCATCAGAAACAACGAACTGTTTTTTTTTTCTCAACTCAGACTAAGCTTAGCAGATGTTTCATCTGTTTTAACATGATTGTTTAGTAATGGTAGCCATGTGCATCCATTACATAGAGGAAAAGATAATCTATTGGTGTTTTATTCCTAGAGTCTATTTATGTAGAGAGTACCAAAATATATGAGAATGTGTATCATAGTTATTTTCATAGCACTTCAGATACTAGGTGGTGATTGTACTGAAACTATGTTTTGCCTATGTTGTATTATTATATGTTAGGCTTTGTGGTGCTGCGGTAGCTGCTCCGTAATCTGACATTCCAAAGAAATGCTGTGGTTTTTATTTTATGCCTCTATTTTTCATTGCTTATGCATAATTTATGATAGCATGTAGTACTTTCTTAACCTTCGAGTTGTAGCATCTGTTACGTTATGCTTACACAAAACCAGTTTTATAATTTTTAATTTAGTGTTTTGTTTTCTGATGTACTAAATTATTTGTTAGGTCTTTTATGTGTATTTTATGATACATTTAAATACATGTTTTACTTTCAGCATTTTATTATGGTGTTTGTATTCTGAATACATTCCTTGCCATTGCATGTAGTAAATGGTACAGTATATGTACAAACCAAACTGAATAGCCTAAGATTTTGGTGTTGTCAGATGTGTGTTTAATTGTAAATTTAAAAAAAGGAGTGTACAAGTAAACAAACTGCAGTCTCCCACATTTTTTTACATTGCCTTATTTTCGCGATTTTGTTTTTGTGAAAGAAGTGCATTTTTACTGAGAAAATATGTCCTGTAAGATTAATTTAAAATAGATAGACTTGTTAACTACCATATTTACATGTGCCATTGCCTGCTTTTTGGCAGATGTAGTCTTGGCCACCCCTGGAAGAAATATAAAGGAGATAAAGGCTGTCACAATCAATAACAAAAGTTGTTGGCCTTGAGCAGTCAGTTGTCATTGGCTATTGCGTGGGGTTGAATAGCATGAGGGTGAAGTCATTGTGAAATATTTGTGAACTCAGCTGTCGCACAGCATTTTTGGGGAGAAGTTCCTACTTATGTCAAAGTAGCAAGTTTAGTCTATGGTTTGAAGAAGTACAGTTCCTACACAGTGCAGTTCAAGTTGTGAGTTACACAATTTGTAGAACAATTTTAACAGGGCCGCTGAACGTCATTTTTCAGTAAACGAGAGATGTGTGTTGGACTGGTAGCAGGAGAAACAGCCGCAAAATACAAGTTGTGTGTCTCGTACTCCTTAAACTGGGGAATTCCCTGAACTGTATGAAAAACTGTAAATTTCATTCACTAATTTAGAAACAGTGTTTGGGTGGTGTTGCACCAAAAGGGGCAAATAAATGCATGGGAAATGAATTTAAAGCTGGTTGCGGACGAGTTACAAAATTNCAAAGTAGCAAGTTTAGTCTATGGTTTGAAGAAGTACAGTTCCTACACAGTGCAGTTCAAGTTGTGAGTTACACAACTTGTAGAACAATTTTAACAGGGCCGCTGAACGTCATTTTTCAGTAAACGAGAGATGTGTGTTGGACTGGTAGCAGGAGAAACAGCCGCAAAATACAAGTTGTTTGTCTCGTACTCCTGAAACTGGGGAATTCCCTGAACTGTATGAAAAACTGTAAATTTCATTCTCTAATTTAGAAACAGTGTTTGGGTGGTGTTGCACCAAAAGGGGCAAATAAATGCATGGGAAATGAATTTAAAGCTGGTTGCGGACGAGTTACAAAATTTACGAGAGACTTTGGAGGACGTAAGGCGTAAAGGAGACAGCAACTGAAACTAATCTGTATTTGAATTGTCTGTCTGCATATGCATCTCTTTCTCCCTGTTGCTGAACTTTTATTAAATGTCTGATTGATAGGTCCGTCTCTATGACCTTGCATTGTATTGTTTTGTAAAAAAAAAAACCCACTGTCTGTTGTTCATAGACCCAACAGCATTAGAACTGACAGTACAACACGGGGGAGAGTTGCATTGTCTGCTCGCAGCAGCAGGCGTGGTGATGTCACTGTGCTGTTGCCAGATCACCATGTGTACAGTGTTGCTAGTTGTGTGCGCCAGCTGTTCAGCCAGCTGCTACCGCTTGGCTTACACAAGCAGAGTCATTCTCTGTGATACTTGTCTCATTATTTCTCAACATTCTACTGTGGTGAAAAGTGAAAACCAATGCTACTAGATTTAAATGGGTGTACCTACCTTGAATTTCATAGTGGTGCATTAAAAGTTATTGCCATAGCAAATATATAGTATCAGACAAAATACATTGGAGGGTATTTCACTACAATTTGTTGTGCATAAAAATCTCATTTTTGTGATAAGTAGGCAGTTGTTTATATTTAAAATCCCCCCCACACCCCTTTACCAGAAACCACATAATTCCTGCACCCCATTTTTTGGGCATGGAGGGGGGGGGAGGGGTTTCAAGTGTGGATGTTATGCCTAATTCTTTGTGCTTGGTCATTTTTGATGCAAGTTGATTTTATAAAAATTATTTTACAAGAAATATAGTGTCTATACTTTACTGATAAATGTACTTAGGTATGCATTTAGTTTTGATGAATTGACCAAATTGTGCATCCTACACCTGAAAATCTTTTACTAGAGATGTCTATTTCTACTTTGGATACAGTGTTATGGAAGGGTATTTTTTCCACGTAATTTGACATACATCAACTGTTGCGAGGAAGAAGTGTAACACTTTGTTTAGAAATTAGATAAATGTTTGTGTGAAATAATTATATTTGTTCTACAAAGCCGTTGAAACTTTGTCTTTAAATGAGCATTGTTATACTCTATCAGTGTCAGAATGTTTCTTATTGTTAATCATATTCTTGCCAAGTTGTCATGTAGGTCAGTGTATGCTGAGATGTTATTAAAATTATAAATTGAAGAAGCTGTAGATAATTAATTAGTTTACNGTCATGTAGGTCAGTGTATGCTGAGATGTTATTAAAATTATAAATTGAAGAAGCTGTAGATAATTAATTAGTTTACAAAATTTTTAGTGGTTGCAAAGTTTTAGCCTTCCAAATAGGCCCCTTGTTATAGCAATGGTGAAAGACATGTGTAACAGCCTAAAAGTAATTGCATTTTTACTCCATCAATAATATTGATGTCTCATGTTACACAATTTGTTTCTGTAAACAGTAAAATATTTTTAACTACATATATGTACTAATTAAATAATTCCATAAACTTCAGGTGTAAAATTGTTATGCTCTGTTTTAATTTTGTTCTTTTGGAACCTGCGCTACTGACTGCTAATGCATATTCATTTTTTTAATTCACTACACTACATACTGTTATTTATTTAATGAACGACAAGTTGGTCTTTCACAATGGTCTAAAAAAATGTGGTGTCCATAATTCTAGCCTAACATATTACATAATTTATGCAGGTTATAAATGTGAATTTTATATTGTGTGATTTTCTATTATAATGCCCACTTTGAATTATACAGTCAACTTAGTTTCAATTCTTAAGATAGTGTCCACTTTCATTATGGGGATTAAGTGATTGGTAATCTGTGTTAGCAAAGTATCCCCTGGTTTTTTTTAATCAATTGGTTATTATCTTGTACTGTACTTCAAGTATTCAGTTATTCATATTAATTGCTTTAATTTTAATGTAGTAGTAGTCTGAGCAATTATTTTCTGTTATGCATTAAAATGCATCAAGAGAACTCACATGGTTTAGTTCTGCAAACGTGGGAAACTGCCGGGCTTTCACTGTGTCATGTTTTACTAAAATTGGTATCTGCCTCCCAGGATGAGTTTCAATAACGGGCAATTGTGTTGGTGTTGACCTGATGGTGGGCCAGTCAACTTCNTCATGTAGGTCAGTGTATGCTGAGATGTTATTAAAATTATAAATTGAAGAAGCTGTAGATAATTAATTAGTTTACGAAATTTTTAGTGGTTACAAAGTTTTAGCCTTCCAAATAGGCCCCTTGTTATAGCAATGGCGAAAGACATGTGTAACAGCCTAAAAGTAATTGCATTTTTACTCCCATCAATAATATTGATGTCTCATGTTACACAATTTGTTTCTGTAAACAGTAAAATATTTTTAACTACATATATGTACTAATTAAATAATTCCATAAACTTCAGGTGTAAAATTTTTATGCTCTGTTTTAATTTTGTTCTTTTGGAACCTGCACTACTGACTGCTAATGCATATTCATTTTTTTAATTCACTACACTACATACTGTTATTTATTTAATGAACGACAAGTTGGTCTTTCACAATGGTCTAAAAAAATGTGGTGTCCATAATTCTAGCTTAACATATTACATAATTTATGCAGGTTATAAATGTGAATTTTATATTGTGTGATTTTCTATTATAATGCCCACTTTGAATTATACAGTCAACTTAGTTTCAATTCTTAAGATAGTGTCCACTTTCATTATGGGGATTAAGTGATTGGTAATCTGTGTTAGCAAAGTATCCCCTGCTTTTTTTTAATCAATTGGTTATTATCTTGTACTGTACTTCAAGTATTCAGTTATTCATATTTATTGCTTTAATTTTAATGTAGTAGTAGTCTGAGCAATTATTTTCTGTTATGCATTAAAATGCATCAAGAGAACCCACACGTCCTTGCAGTACTGCTGGGGGACTCACATGGTTTAGTTCTGCAAACGTGGGAAACTGCCAGGCTTTCACGGTGTCATGTTTTACTAAAATTTGTATCTGCCTCCCAGGATGAGTTTCAATAACGGGCAATTGTGTTGGTGTTGACCTGATGGTGGGCCAGTCAACTTCTTTATGGTCAGACCGTTGGTGTTGACCTGATGGTGGGCCAGTCAACTTCTTTATGGAGCCCAAGGCATGAATTTCAATGTGAAGAAATTCTTATGCATGGTAATGGACCATTCAAGGCTAGGGCAATAGGATAGCCCACTTGGGTGAATAATCCACACGTGTCGTGAAAAGGAAGGAGGAGAATGGGCTGGCCTCGTTTACTGTCAGAGCTTCCCTTAGTTGGGGGAGTCGGACAATTTTACACAATTCTGCAATTAAGTTATTTTGTGGCAACTTTACTTTTAATGTTACTTGTACATTCCATAGAGGAGAAAATTACTTTTACACTTTAAACACATACTGATGGAATACTATGTTAACTTTTAAGTATTTATTAATTTCTCTCTGAATTACTGTAATCAAGTATTCTGTGATTTATTTTTGTAGTAATTTGAAGATGTTTGCTGTACCAGTTGTGAAACAATCAATCCATTGTTATTGTGTGTAAATCCACGTAAAGTTAGGTGTACTGCAAGTAATTTTAACTTAAATACTTAACATAAATTGTAACTTTATCTGGCATGTTCAGAACAATTTTTATTTATTGTAACCTTTGTAAAATAGTGGTTCAATAATGTAATAAATTTACTATATTTTTGTGTAGTGAGTGGAAAGTGTTGTAACAAAACACTAGCAGCTAGGAAGAGCATGGTCTTCCCCTTACAACGTCTGCTGGTCCATGGCATTGCACGTCAAGTATGGTGCCTTTGACATCTGAAATGTACTCTGAACACACATAACTGCAGGTCTCCATTAACAAGCTGTGTGTCGAGCTTACTAATTATGCTTGTTGGTTATTTCCTTCCACAAAGACTACATTGCCTTGTGAGGTGTGAGCTCTCTCTCTCTCTCTCTCTGTATGTATACACGTGTGCTTGTGTGGGGCACAGTTACTCTGTATCAACCTGTTGCCAGAGCTGTAGTCAGAATCTCTGTTAATGAGTGCTTACACTACTTGATAGTTTTCCTAAGTTCTGGTCCAGTAAGAGTTTCCTACAATACATGGTATGACCACTTTGCAGTCTGCTCAAATGTAATCCCAGCTTATTTCTTCTGTTGTGTTGTCCTGCTTGTTTTGTAATTACCTTTAGTGTTCAGAACTTGTAGAAGACACGAGTGTTTTACTAAAAGGTGCGACGTGTGGACCACATGAATAATTTTAAATTGCTTTCACTATTTGGAAAGAATTATAAAATATTTATCTGATGTAATTATCAAGGAAATGTTCTTGAATAAAGCAAATTGTTAGATTTGACTGAAAATAAATTGTGTGTTCAGATTATGTTTCAGTTTTTTTGTTCAGATTTATTTCACAACTATATGTGGTGTGTCTACCACCATACAGTTACAGAAAATTGAAAACTCAGTATTGGTAATCAATATTCCAATTTTTTTATTTCTATGTTGCAGCGATGGGTAAAAATAATTCCAGAAGAAATTGCATTTATCTGTGTTGGTAGAACTACTGCAAACACTTTCTTGCTCTCAAGTTCATTGCAGTATCCAGCATTTTGTGTAATGGAGCAAAGGGTCTAAGATGCCTACATGTTTAAATCTGTTCAACATTTATGAAGTGTTTAGAATGCAAGTCTGTATATTGTTCAGCAAAAGTGTATTAAATACCAACCCTTAATTATCATATTCTAGACACAGCAGCTTCCATGTGCAACATCCCTCTTTCCATTAAAGGCTAACAAATTTGTGTATTTTATTGCTCCAATTACCTCAGTTATTACAACAGTCCAAAAACTTCAGATTTTATGGCAATATCTAACAAACAAACAATACCACATTCACAGAATATAGGTCAAGGTTTTTGCCACAAAATGATAGCGTGACCTAGAATTGAATGTCAAAAATTGATGGTCCACTTCCCACCGGAATTTTTGACATATTTTGCGTAGAGTATTTTCACAGTTTACATATAGTACAGGTTGTTTATGTTCGCTGTTACAGTTGTAACAGAAAATAATTTTGAATTTATTATCTTATGAAAAAATCGTACTTCAGATGATAAATTTGATATTTTCTTTAATGATATTTAAAATATCTATTGTAAAGATGGTGTTATTTAGAAAGCAGGAAGGTAAAACTGTAAATTTTTTTGTTGGCTAAGGAGAAAGTATTGATATAAGTACAGTAAATTTTAACAGTACAGTTTGCAACTGACCAATACAGCAGGTTTACCTGTAGCAGTTTTATCATCTGTATAGGATTTGACATACAGTACACTTTGTTGATGATATTAGTTGTATAGTAAATTGGGGTTGGAAGATCAGAATTGTAAAATTATCTGTAGTGATCTGATACAAAAAAATTAAATTGACTAAGATTTGTGACCAGATTTGTGTGATAAAATAAATTGACAACAATGAATT
>NQII01006173.1:59622-96289 GCA_002778355.1 Clitarchus hookeri
AAATTTCCCCAAAGTGTGTGCAAAATTCAAATGAATTCTGGTGTAACAAAATGAGCATCACAAACAGCCACTTTACATGTGCGAATCAGGCGGCGAGGCATTCTGCTGCATGTGGCCGCCTTGCCTATAGACATCTGTGAGTAGCGGGCAGCAGGCACCAGAACTCCCACCGTCTTTCTGCTCTTCTCTGCCTCATTTATCCCTGGTTTTTTTTTTACAAACTCGACCATTCCATTTCTGGGATAAATGAAAAAAAAAGAGCTACAGAATTTCCTGTCTACAAAAATATAGATTTTCGTGTGGCCAGTCAGTTTTTCTTGTATTTTACATTAAAAATAATGTGAGTGCAAGGAGCAGTAAGTACAATGCATTAAATATTTCAGAAAATTTAGATATAATTAGGGAAAGGATAAAAATTAAAGGAGTATGGTAGGTAGCTCACTTTGTGCTGTTCCCTTACTAGAGAAATTGTGCTTGAATTAAAAATAAGTTACGAGAGGGCACAAGTTACAGCTGTACAGTAGTACACATGACTTGATAATTTCTGTGTCAGTTAACTAATGCAGTGGAGTGTGTTCGAGGCAGCATTAAGTGAAAGAGTAGCTGAACTACCACTATCATCAGGGATGTTATATGGTGGTTGTTCCCTGCTTGACAGCTGCCAAGCGTAGTGAAACTGAGGGGTGTGTTGGAGAGAAGGAAGCCTTGCGAATGATTCTAAAGATAGTAATGGAAATTTATTAAAGTGTTACCCTATGTTTGGCACCATAAAATTGGCATCTATCACAGTTTGTTTTTCCTCCATCCCGTTCATACATTTCGTGAACATAGTTTTATTTCCTTTTCTTCCAGTAGCACAGTCACTGATTCACCATTAATTTTTAACTTTCCTGCAAACACTTAAGGCTGCTTCTTATGTAGGTGGCTAACAGTGTCATTTTATTTTATAATTATTATTCCCCACTCGGGTCACTACCTGATTTTTGCATGAGGGAA
Source organism: Clitarchus hookeri (assembly GCA_002778355.1). Lineage (NCBI taxonomy): Eukaryota > Metazoa > Arthropoda > Insecta > Phasmatodea > Phasmatidae > Clitarchus > Clitarchus hookeri. The sequence continues at coordinate 60,619 of NQII01006173.1, forward strand.
TTGTGCTGGATGATGCCCCTGGTCAGCTGGTTTTCTCTAGGATCTTCCATTTCCACGGCCCTTTCATTCCGGCGCTGCTCCGTACTTACCTCGCTTCATCTTCTCTCAAGATCTAGCTGTTAAGAGCCTCCCAAATCTCTTAACTCACTGGCTCAAAATACAGACTTTTTTTCATAGCACAGCAATATTTGAGTGGAATTATTATATTTAAATATTTAATGCAATAGCTTACAAAAAATAAGTATTACAAACGTGCATAACTGCATGTATTTACAACACAAAGTACGAGTGTTAGGAGGGGGGGAGGAAGTGAGTGTGTGTGAGAGTGAGTAAGAGAGCGAGGAGAGGGGGGATTCAAATGAACATGGGTACTGTCACAGATACTTTGAGATCCCCCTCCCCTCTTAAAACAAGAGTTTGGGTGGATCTTAACAGCGAGGTCTTCGAACCGATAACTGATGAGGGTGACAGGTGAGAATGGAGTAGCGCCCCGGAATGAGAAGGCGGGGGAAACGGTAGATCCCCGAGAAAACCTGCCGGACAGCGGCATTGTCCGGCACGATTCCCTCACGTGGAAATCCGGGAGTGGCCCGGTCAAGGATTGAACTCGGTTCGCCTGAAAACAAGTCGGCACTATGCAGAAGATGGATGTATGGAGAAAATTGTTAATGGAGGCATACATCCTTATTATAAATTGGCAGCATACTTAGTTATCGTACTAAAAGTATTCTGAATATTTTATTTACAAATCGAATTAGCGTTTGGCTTACAGTTTGTAAAAATACTGTAAACTTTCTAAATGGAGTATTTGGTGAATACCCAAAAGCCTGTGATTAAGTTCTATAATTATTGCTAATTTCTGCAGTTATCAAAAATTTACTAGGGGCTGTTCATGTATAGGTTTTTTAAAAATATTGAAATGCTGTTTTTGAAAAATTCAGTAGTTTGTGATAAGGTAGTTTTAATGCGACAAACTGTGGTAAGTTTTCTCTCTTCCTCATACAAAACCAGTTTTGTAATTTTGATGCTCCCTCGCTCTGTTGGAAACTTTTGCAGGGTTGATATACAATCTTTATTCATATTGGAGATCATACAAACAAAAAGATCCAGGTAATCTAACATGTGTTATGTAGCACATCAAATTACAATTGGACAATTTCCCTTTCTTTACCACAATGGATCATGGATTTATAAAGTATGTGTGGCAAGTTTCTTCAGGAATACGTATTACATTTTTATTGATACGAGTGCTAAAGATTTGATATTTGCATGTTACCATAATTTATATTCAAGGTGTATTTTACTTTTCTATAAATGCTGGGTAACTTCGAGACTTCACTGCTAGCATCAGCCGCACAGTACAGTGTAGTAAGATTGTAAAGACTAGTTCACAATTTTCTTGCTTCATTTATCTTAAAATGTGCAATGAAAATGCCAAAATATATTGTTTTCGTAGCATGTTATTTACAGTAGATAGTTCTACCAACCAGTGTTTAATTTTTTGAGAAATATTTTTATTTAAGAGATGCAGATGTAACAAACTATATTGTTTATGTACAGATGTTTTATGAGTTAGGCCCAGTGCACACTACACTAGTTTCTGAACAACAAATGAGATGTCTTCCCACACTGAGAGTTGCTTGTAAGAATCAATTTTTAGAAACATGCCTACTCCAAGAAATCACTATTATTTTGTTTCTGCATTTAGATGTTTCCAGTCTAGTTTTACATATGCAGTCTGAACTGGACATAGCAAAGCAATGGGAGAGGCTCACAAAAATTTTATGTTCAGAAAATGGATACCACCATAGTAAGATGAAGTAAGCAAAATTATACACACTAGTGTAGAAATTATTTTCTTTCCACGATGGAATATTTTTCTCCATAAAATCATATTCAAACCATTCTTCTAAGAGAAAAAAAATTTCTTACTGTCTCGGAGTTTAACATATTGACTAGAGGGAAAAAAAAAACTAAAGCCCTAGTATATGATTTTTTTCAATATTTGGTAACTAATCTGTGTTACCTTGGTTCAAATAAAATGCTTAATTTCATTCATATAGTTGCGTAAAAGTTATTAAAATATATGTACATATTTTATAATCGTAGTTTACTATTTAGAGTACGCATAAGTATAAATACAATAACTGTATTATATTAATGCAAACACAATAAACGGTTTTTAATGTTAGATGACAACAATTTTTAAAAACAATATCTGTGTTAACATTATAAAATCTTGGTTCTACTTAAAGTAAATTGGAAGCACAGGGATGTCAAAAAGAGGCCCGANATGTTACCATAATTTATATTCAAGGTGTATTTTACTTTTCTATAAATGCTGGGTAACTTCGAGACTTCACTGCTACCATCAGCCGCACAGTACAGTGTACTAAGATTGTGAAGACTAGTTCACAATTTTCTTGCTTCATTTATCTTAAAATGTGCAATGAAAATGCCAAAATATATTGTTTTCGTAGCATGTTATTTACAGTCTTGAATAGATAGTTCTACCAACCAGTGTTAATTTTTTTGTGAAATATTTTTATTTAAGAGATGCAGATGTAACAAACTATATTGTTTATGTACAGATGTTTTATGAGTTAGGCCCAGTGCACACTACACTAGTTTCTGAACAACAAATGAGATGTCTTCCCACACTGAGAGTTGCTTGTAAGAATCAATTTTTAGAAACATGCCTACTCCAAGAAATCACTATTATTTTGTTTCTGCATTTAGATGTTTCCAGTCTAGTTTTACATATGCAGTCTGAACTGGACATAGCAAAGCAATGGGAGAGGCTCACAAAAATTTTATGTTCAGAAAATGGATACCACCATAGTAAGATGAAGTAAGCAAAATTATACACACTAGTGTAGAAATTATTTTCTTTCCACGATGGAATATTTTTCTCCATAAAATCATATTCAAACCATTCTTCTAAGAGAAAAAAAATTTCTTACTGTCTCGGAGTTTAACATATTGACTAGAGGGAAAAAAAAAACTAAAGCCCTAGTATATGATTTTTTTCAATATTTGGTAACTAATCTGTGTTACCTTGGTTCAAATAAAATGCTTAATTTCATTCATATAGTTGCGTAAAAGTTATTAAAATATATGTACATATTTTATAATCGTAGTTTACTATATAGAGTACGCATAAATATAAATACAATAACTGTATTATATTAATGCAAACACAATAAACGTTTTTTAATGTTAGATGACAACAATTTTTAAAAACAAAATCTGTGTTAACATTATAAAATCTTGGTTCTACTTAAAGTAAATTGGAAGCACAGGGATGTCAAAAAGAGGCCCGANATCTGTGTTAACATTATAAAATCTTGGTTCTACTTAAAGTAAATTGGAAGCACAGGGATGTCAAAAAGAGGCCCGAGTGCTCAGGAATTATATTTACAGAAATGCAGACTGATAGTGAATGCATCTCTTGGTAGTACAGAAATTAGGTAGTGTGTAATGGGCTGTTCATGTGGTATATGCAAGTACATGACAGTGAAACCTCTGCCGTGCAGGTGTGTTGCCTTATGGCTTACTTTGTGTGCTGCTGGAACTATCACAAATAAACAGCTTCTGAATGTTTATAAATGCATGTGTTAAATTTATTTTATTACCATCTTGTATTTTATTTTTATCAGTTCAAATAAATTGACCAGTGTAAACAATATGTGTGTTTCAGAAAGAATCGTATCACAATCAGCTCGAAAAATATCCCTTCAGGTTGTAGTGATTATACAGTAGAGCACCCCTCAACCAGAATCGTTGGGGGAAGGGGTATTCCGGTTGTTGGAAAATTCCGGTTATGGGAAATGAAGGTGGGATGGTGTGAAAAATAACACACTTTTAGTCTTAACGTGTTTTATATATATATATATATATATATGTGTGTGTGTGTATGTGTGGCACACAATTTTAACTTAGGAAATCGATGAGTGTAAATTATTAGTTTTATCCTTAAAGTTACAAAAGCATTTAAAAAAACACTACGTATTGTTCATGAAATGTGAGTCATAAAACTCCCGGTGCTGCGTTAATGACCTTCATTCACAACCTGCTAGCGGGTTCTTATCTCTTCATGCGCATGTCTGAGTGAGTAAGCGAGTTCTGGAGATAATCTAGGGCTGCGGCGGTGACATTGTGTTACAGTTTGTGTTGACATGCAACAGTATAACTTCCTGAAGTATAATCAATTCCGTGAACAGTCTTTCCATTAGTGCATGGCTCGTCGGCACAATATACATTTACAAGAGCAGGGCTGACGTATTATAGATACGTATTTCAGAGTGTATAGGCCGTACATTTTTACAAAAAAAATTGACAAAAAGTGGGGTTTGGCTTATTTACAAGATATTGGCATAAGAAAATTCTTCCCCCTAAAACATGTTCAGAAATTTGTCAACAAACAGTACGATTTAATGTTTTAACTTATTTTCTAAGGAGGTAAAAAAAATAACAAATTAATAGCTCATCACTCATGTTTAAAAGCATATGGGTCGCACCATACTTTAGCCTGCCTGTCCTCAACAGTTCTGCTTTGTATCACCTCCAGCCGCCTTTCAGCTGGCTTGCTTCCTTTCTCTTTTTTCTTTCTCTCTCTCGCTTGGCGTCCTTTCCACCTCCACCCCCTCCCCTTGTAAAAACCTCAGCTGCCCAGCACCAGGCGAACTTGCTCACTTCATTTCTTTTCTTTTCTTTCCTTTCTCCTTCCTCCTCACACTATTTTGTTTGTCATGTTGTCTCTCTCTGGTCGAATGAGAGAGCCAGCAGTAGCTGTGTATGTGTGCTGCCGCACGCACACATGCACCATACCATTGCCTGCCTGGTGACAGCCGCCCAAGCTGGCAGGCTACGCAATGGCGCACATGGTTTGCAATTCAAACGCTGTGTTAAGGCATTTTCACATAAATACAGAAGTTTTATTTACGTGGAATACTGCGCTGCTGCCACATTTCAGAAATTGAAGGCCAGGCGGCGCGGCAACGATAACACTCAACGCAAATTAATTAGTTTGACGTTGTCATAGCTTGCTATCGCCGCACTAGCACGATGAGGCACGGGAATACAAAAATTCAGTGCGGCCTATACTTGAAATATTAATTATCCCTAATTTTTCATCAAAAACTTCTGTTNGGAATACAAAAATTCAGTGCGGCCTATACTTGAAATATTAATTATCCCTAATTTTTCATCAAAAACTTCTGTTGCTGTCTATACACGCCAAAATATGATATATGTACACTAACATGTTAGAACACTANTTTTTCATCAAAAACTTCTGTTGCTGTCTATACACGCCAAAATATGATATATGTACACTAACACGTTAGAACACTGAATTCTGAAAGTCACACCATTAAAACCAACGGTATGTGTGGCACATTGCCATTAGTCACTGTCACTTGTGTCATTAGCAACGTAGCTGTAGCTGTGCCACTTGGGCCGGTTCTCTCTTCACCATGCAGCTTGTTTACAAGCTAGCGGGCATGTACAGTCTGGTGTGAGCAACGAAAGTTATGGCACAACTCTGCGACGTTTGAATTTTTTTGGANAGCTAGCGGGCATGTACAGTCTGGTGTGAGCAACGAAAGTTATGGCACAACTCTGCGACGTTTGAATTTTTTTGGAAAATGAGTTCCGGATAAAGGGAGTTCCGTTCGAGGGAATTTCGGTTAAGGGGTGCTCTACTGTACGTACAGCCTAGCACCAAGGTTTCTTTTGTCTAGGTATCGTCTGATGTCCGAATGTTTAAGTATGTGTGTATACATTTGAATGGAGTAAATTGGGTTTACATATTATTCTGGGAAGATAATACATTTGTCGAATTTTGGTGATAATTTTTGTTCCTGCTTTGGGAAAGGTACAGAGGTTTCACTGTAGTATTTTTAATGAATGTTACACATTGTTGTGTCATCGCATATTTTCTTTCCTATGTTTATGTGATTTGTAGTGCATATTCATAGTCTGACAAAGAACTGGTATTTTGTCAATTGAATCTAGTGAATGGTTCCTTAATCCTTAGTTATGTGGAATGAAACAATCGGTCTACATAAAAGTTGTCTTTTTAACTTATTAATTTATTTATTAGAATGCAGTTGCTTTACCACCTTTTTATCCAATGTATGTTTATCAATACTATTAGTGGTACGATTCCACATTTTTATCAATGCCAATACTCAGTTCAATTCTAATGTTCTTGTTTAGATTCTCAATTTTGGAATCGATTCAGTTCTCACAATTTAAAAACTACAACAGTTGGAATATTCTTGAAATAAAAGTATTTCTCACGAGACAGTTTTTGTTTAGTAACAGTTTCACATGGTTTTATTTTGTGGGTTTTAATTTTAACGGCCCTCTGACAACTTTCTGGAATAATTACTTCATGGAGTATTAATTTTTTAATCGTAAACATACAACAAAATTACAGTAGCATGGCATTNTTTCTGGAATAATTACTTCATGGAGTATTAATTTTTTAATCGTAAACATACAACAAAATTACAGTAGCATGGCATTCTTGACAGTTGAATGTCATTGTGTTCTGACTTAAACCTACAAAATATTAAATACAAATTACAAAAACTAAAAACTCAAAATGAATTTTAATACTGCATAAATTGGCATGGAAAGTATGATTACCTGTTTGAGCAAGTCAATATTGAGTGATACATATAAAATAAAGTAGAATGCATCTTAAAGATTTTGTAGAACTTGAAAAACTTTTCTTTTGTGTTTCTAAACATTCTGTGTAAAAGGGTAAGGTGCTTTGTCATATTTGTTGTAGTGCAAAAATTGCACATTGCATAATTTGCATCANTATTGAGTGATACATATAAAATAAAGTAGAATGCATCTTAAAGATTTTGTAGAACTTGAAAAACTTTTCTTTTGTGCTTCTAAACATTCTGTGTAAAAGGGTAAGGTGCTTTGTCATATTTGTTGTAGTCTGGTACTGTTCCAGCCTCTTGAAATTTTAATACTGCAAAAATTGCACATTGCATAATTTGCATCATTCTCTACCATTGTAAAACTGGCCCCACACTGCTACATTTTAGCGTTGTAGGCATTAGGTTTGTTTACATAGATGTGGTTAGCTTAAAAAAATAATATGTATGGAAGGACAGGAATTCAAATGCTCACAGTACGGTTGCGCGGAACAGCGTAAAAAATGTGTCGTCCTTTGTGTGTGTGCCTGTCGACAAGTACTAGACTGTTTTTGGTAGCCTAGCGACCTACTTGTAATCTTAACTCAAAAATAATATGCTTACACTTCCACCGNGCATCATTCTCTACCATTGTAAAACTGGCCCCACACTGCTACATTTTAGCGTTGTAGGCATTAGGTTTGTTTACATAGATGTGGTTAGCTTAAAAAAATAATATGTATGAAAGGACAGGAATTCAAATGCTCACAGTACGGTTGCGCGGAACAGCGTGGAAAATGTGTCGTCCTTTGTGTGTGTGTGTGCCTGTCGACAAGTACTAGGCTTTTTTTGGTAGCCTAGCGACCTACTTGTAATCTTAACTCAAAAATAATATGCTTACACTTCCACCATTACTAAAAATGTAGTCAGGTTAACCAACATCTGCAGACCAAAATATCTGCTGTTGCCAGAATTCTGCTGTTTAATAAATATTTCTAATGGGAAATTTTTCTCTTTTAGAGTTCTCCCGATTCACAAATTAGGTCTATGTGCTGATTCACTGAGGTGCTGTCAATGCGTGAAAAAGCTTTTTGCTTTTATTTAATTTAAATTTAGGTTACTATTGTACTTGAACAATTATATTGGTGAAGTGCAGTACAATTAAAAGCAGTGTTTAACTTATTATTTAACTTGATTCAGTTCACAGTGACAAAAAAGCAAATACAGTAATGCAATCAAGCCACCATGTAAGTTCAAGTGAAGACAAAAAAAAGTCTATGTTTATAGAAATACTTATTTGTGAACACAGAAAACAGTAAGCATGCACAAGATTGTTTACATGTTTTGTTGCGGTCGACAGTCGAGTGATAAGCTTGAAACAAAAATGGTGGATTGTTTTATATATGCATTGGTTCTTCAATAGACAGGATTAATGTTACTTGTGAAATACGTACTGTTAAACGTAATTCTTTCAATAAACAAAATCTAGGCTAATTGATGTTTGTGCTTGGGTGCCTGCTACACATTTGGGTTGGAATAATAAATTTGTTTATGAACAGAGATATTCAAAATTAATGCCTGTCAAAGAATTAATTTTTAACAAGAAAATATTACTAATAACTTTTAAACACAGTAGTACCTTGTTGTAATGAATCTGAAGGGAACATTTTCTAAATTCATTATAGAGAGGAAAATTCACATGTACACTTGTCATGAAATAATTTACAAAACCTATGTACCAAACTTACAAACATAGAGTGCTTTATAATCTAAAAAACCTGTTGGAAAGCATTTTATTACTGAAATATGTACTCAGAACATTTGAATGGAAACCTAAGTCAAAACTAAAATATTTTCAAGGGACTAAAATTAAAAACTGTTGCACGCTGACTTGATCTCCGTCCAGACATGAACGTCTGGGAGGGTGGGTGCAATTTGTTACAGAAGACAATAGCATATTCTGTAATTAATAAACTTACAATAGTCAACCGTGTAAGTAAAGAAAGACAAAGTTACAAGAATTTTTTGAGATGGAGACAGAAAATCTGCATTATGTTTGTGTTATCCTCTCGTGTCGCCATCCTCGTGTCATTACTGTTTGTTGATGGGTTTGGCTGTGAAAACAGTTCAGCTTCTTCCATTCTCCTCTGAGACACTGACCCTCATCACTATCTCCTGATAGATTATCATTTCAGAGCATGGTGGAGCATGGGACAATAACTACAAATTTTGTGTGAAAAAACAAAAGTTAAGCATCTTTTACACTGATGCTTTTCTCTCATGGATGGCCTGTACTGGTGATGAAAGGGCTTCCCTTCATCAAGGGAACTCTTTCTTGGTTCACAGAGGCAAACCTTGTCAATTATTATGTGCTGAAGAATAATGCAGAACTACCCCCCAACATTTTCTCAAATTGCCAGAAAATTATCTGCAGTTTATACATCTGCAGAAGCTGATTTGAATCTGCACAGTTCTAGTCTCAATATTTATTTATACAATTCACAATAAAAATGCAAAGAAATTCCTGTGCTAAATTATGAACATAATATAAATACATTCACATATATATGTAAACACATAACTGTTTCCTTCACTCAACAGTACAAATAAACTGTAGAATTGCAGTGGTTAAAAAAATGTAACCATTCATTTATTCTAGCCAGAATCGNACTCAACAGTACAAATAAACTGTAGAATTGCAGTGGTTAAAAAAATGTAACCATTCATTTATTCTAGCCAGAATCAGTAATCAAACCATCCCATCACTGATCATTAATCATGTTTCTGCCTGTACTGTTATTTGATGGTGAATTTTTTGTTATTAGGATGTACATCTATTGCCCAAAACTTGTCAGTTCTAGTTACCAGAATTATCACCGAAAGTAATTCATGCTGTCTCTTTAACTGTGTGATATAGGCCTTTTCCTCTAGTGCATTTATTGTCGTGTGTTGTAGCATATCTTAAATGATAAGTAATTTATGTGTGGAGCTGAGAGGATGCACAATTTTGGTGGAAAGGAATGCATTTTTTCTTGNGCTGAGAGGATGCACAATTTTGGTGGAAAGGAATGCATTTTTTCTTGGTCATTTTCATAGAGGTCATTATTTAGCAGAGTGCAGTGAAACCTCGTTAATATAAACCTTAAGCGGCCATGATTTTGGCACTTTAAAATAATGTGGTTTGTATCAAAAATAAAATTTAAAAATTAACTNTAAACCTTAAGCGGCCATGATTTTGGCACTTTAAAATAATGTGGTTTGTATCAAAAATAAAATTTAAAAATTAACTGCAACAAGAGTACAAATATTCAAACATATTGTTTTATGTATTTTATTATATACCCTGTAAAAGACCAGAAATAGTTATTAGTCCGTAACAAATTTTGTTATCCAGAAAAATTGCATACATATTTACTTGCCAATGGTTTACAATATATAAAAAATTCTTACAAGCATGCAAGTTTGCATATTTTGTTTGTACTAACAACTTTTCTTCATGATGTGTGAAAAAAAAAAAAAAAAAAAAAAAGCANACTCAACAGTACAAATAAACTGTAGAATTGCAGTGGTTAAAAAAATGTAACCATTCATTTATTCTAGCCAGAATCGGTAATCAAACCATCCCATCACTGATCATTAATCATGTTTCTGCCTGTAGTGTTATTTGATGGTGAATTTTTTGTTATTAGGATGTACATCTATTGCCCAAAACTTGTCAGTTCTAGTTACCAGAATTATCACCGAAAGTAATTCATGCTGTCTCTTTAACTGTGTGATATAGGCCTTTTCCTCTAGTGCATTTATTGTCGTGTGTTGTAGCATATCTTAAATGATAAGTAATTTATGTGTGGAACTGAGAGGATGCACAATTTTGGTGGAAAGGAATGCATTTTTTCTTGGTCATTTTCATAGAGGTCATTATTTAGCAGAGTGCAGTGAAACCTCGTTAATGTAAACCTTAAGCGGCCATGATTTTGGCACTTTAAAATAATGTGGTTTGTATCAAAAATAAAATTTAAAAATTAACTGCAACAAGAGTACAAATATTCAAACATATTGTTTTATGTATTTTATTATATACCCTGTAAAAGACCAGAAATAGTTATTAGTCCGTAACAAATTTTGTTATCCAGAAAAATTGCATACATATTTACTTGCCAATGGTTTACAATATATAAAAAATTCTTACNAAAAAAAAAAAAAAAAAAAAAAGATTTGAGCATGGACAATCTACTAACACAGTGGATGTTGATAGTTTTAGTTTTTGACGGACATATTTCTGGTATCACAGGAATTTTTGGGACCCCAATTTGTGCAGTAATGAAAACTAACAATAACAGTGAGACAATACTTTCTTTCTTCGCTAAAAGGTATGGTTAAACAGTAGCCATACACAGCAGTACAAAATTATTGAAGGAATAGGTGTTTGCAAAATGGATAATTTTTGCAAGTGGGAAAGGTAAATGTGTCTTAATCTTAACTTTGGTCGCTGAGTTACATGTGGAATACCGCTTCCCTGGTACAAATATTGCAGTGACATGTTCTCTTCATGATAGCATTGTCGGCACAGCATTGTCAGTTGTATGTAGAATGAGTCTGGTCAAATTTCTTAAGCCACAGGTAATTTTAAGGGCTGCTTACAAGTATTACACACATTAAGAGTGAAATTTGTACTTAATTAGTGCACCACATTCGCTTTGAACATAAAAGTAGGTTATCTATTTGTAAGGAAATTATGGTTTATTATGTTTAATTGTGCAAGAGTAATCAATAAATTATTTTAATATATGGTTATTATGGTAACAGTCTAAAGGAAAGAAATGTCTAGAATAAAGTGAAAGATAATGAAACAGTTGTTTGTGTTGTATGATAGATGTAACTAAAAAATCTTTTACAATTGGGAATTCAGTGGAATCCCACTCTTAAGACCCCTCATGGTTTCCAGGAATAGAATTGTCAGTGAGGGATGATGGTCTTAATAAGGGGTTTGGAAAATTTGACTCACCCTAAACCCTATCCATCAAAATGGGGGTGGTAATTATTTTTTTAGATATGCACTGCTTGGAGTAGTATTAAACACAAGGTGTAGAGACATATTTTTCAACTGAGTTCCCTCAAATTTCCAACTTTTTTTTTTGCAGAATTTTTTACAATTCCTCAAAATGGGTTTTTAAAGAGAGAGAGAGTTTAATTAAATGGATTGCAACAGTGTGGCTACTGTAGAAGGAAGCACTGCACATGGTATGGGTATGTGTCCTAAAAATATAAGTTCGCAAATCAGAAAATTTCACATTTGTAAGTTGTTGGGGTGTGAAAAAGTTATCTTGCATTCTAGTAAATATGTAGTCATTCGGGAAGTCAATAAAAGCATATGTATAAATATAAAACAGTNAGAAGGAAGCACTGCACATGGTATGGGTATGTGTCCTAAAAATATAAGTTCGCAAATCAGAAAATTTCACATTTGTTAGTTGTTGGGGTGTGAAAAAGTTATCTTGCATTCTAGTAAATATGTAGTCATTCGGGAAGTCAGTAAAAGCATATGTATAAATATAAAACTCAGATTTTGGAGATACCTTTAAACAAAGAAAGTTTAATATACTTAATTTGTCGTGTCAAAGTTAAGTTATTGCAATTGAGAAGTGCCAGCCAGTGTGTGAACTGCAGAAAACTTTCTTGTAAGGTACCATGGCGACCACAGCTTATTGTTTTTTTGCATGAAGTAGGTCTGTGTTTTGTATTTGAAAATTATTTAACTTATATGTACAATACCAAAAAAATTGTATTTCCTGTGTACTAAAAATTGTAAAATATTACTTACATAAGGTTTTCTTGTTCTTGGCATTCATATATTTTTCTTATTTGTTTTGAAATGTTTTTCAGTTCAAGCAATAGTTGGTGTTTCTCAGTGAAAGTTGGTGTGAAGTAAGAAAGTAAATAATGTGTGATTATCTTACATGTTACTGTACCTAATCTGATTTCAAAACCCACAACATTAGGTTGGCACGTCTCAAAATGTGAATGTTAATTTAATTTTAGTTTTGTAGTTTTTGGCTAAGTTAATGCTTGTATTACATATAATGCTACATGGCTTAAAGCATTTGCTTGGTTTAAAACTTTGTGTTTTGTTTATATAGTTTATTTTTATTAAGAAGTTAGTGTTTTGATTATGTCAATACAGTTTAATGTATTATTTTTATGTTTATGGGGACCTGATTCTGGAGTTTGTTCCAGGAGCATAATGCCATAGAGAAAATTAATACAGTACTTTTATTTTTATTTTAGAATTTTTGTTTTATTTATTTTCTGGCCTTATCAATACCATATAAAAAAACCTAAAAAGCTGCTATAATGCAGTATGTATTTCTACGTGCTATCTAGAACTGTGTTTATTTGTTCTGGTTGTGGGTAAGATGGATTGGAGGGATTTTCTTAAACTGTGCATGCCATCATGTTTTGTATCACTGATGGAATAGTATTTCAATGTTTTTACTGCTGTCGTAATAATAATTCAAGGTCCTCCCCCCCCCTCCTCATTTAAAGCATTTTTATCGCCTCAAAATTATGCACTCAAAATCCTGCATAGTTGTTAAAATTTTATAAGTTCTCTCTACATTAACAATATTAATATAGTGTTACTAACATTTTTGAACTCTTTTCTACTGTTAGAATTCTTGTATATTCTGTACCATATAAGAAGGCCTCTTTTTGACAGCTCAACAAAAGTAGCGCCACTGTTTACATCTGACTACGTATCCTTCCGCCATCAGCTGATCCGTCACGTCGGGGCTGTATTTTTTATCAACACGCTGTCAGCTAATCCACTTCTCATTGTACTGTAATGCTAAACAAATTTTAAGATATTTTAAGACTGACATCTGTCTAAAAATATAAGTAGGTTATAAAAGTAAAAATATAAAATGTTAGATATTTGATAACTCTTTTTTAATTTGTCCGAGATAGTGAATTTGGGTTAAAATTTGCGAGACGGTCTGTTGTATCTATTATTACACTTTGGACGTTATAGCTAATATATTCGAGTTGGAAATATGTGACGTGGAATAACGTTAGAATTGCTTAAAAACTATTCACGCGTGTCTACGGAATCAAGGAGATGGGTTTCTAGAGAACAATATGGCGTATAATTTACGTAGACGAACGATTACCGGCTGGATATAAATGACTTGTACTCCAAATTGTTGTATATGAAATATATGTTACTTTAAAAATTATGCAGAGTTCGTGGAAAAATATAACTATTGGCAAATGTTTGTAAATTCATTATATATCACGCAGGAAAGAGGTTCATTTCTAGCTGGTAATGGCTCGCAGAATATCCGATAGATAGCGCGCAGCACGTCACGACGAAGTTTGAATAACTCTCTTTATGGTCAAGAGATAGCGTATCGTCAAAGTTGATAATTCTTATGTTACGGGCTGGAAATATATTTAAAATTTGTGTCGTTTCGTCAAATTATTAGAAAAAATAATTCAACAATATTATGCAATATTTCTGTATGCTTTTGGAATTAATATCATTGACGTGTTGAAAGCAAGGTTTGAGATGGATGATACGACGTGAAAAAACTTTCTGAAGTTAGCACAACTTCAGAAAACTTTTCCACGTCGTATCGTTCTATTGTACATTTCATTTTGATCACCTAAACATAACAACATTATCACTAAGTTTAGTTTTTAACACTAACGACCATTGTTTTGTGACCTCGTAAAATAAAATGTATTAATTAATCTACGAACTCTTTCTTATACGTGTATTTTCTGCTTTTCTGATGCGTATCGGCAGTGCACTCAGAATAGCCAACGTAATTTTAACTTTTGTTCGTTCGTGCATCAGCTGGTGCAGAATTTTGTAAATGGCTCTTTGTTTGTTTCGTATAAGTCAAGTTGCCACTCACCGNGTTCGTGCATCAGCTGGTGCAGAATTTTGTAAATGGCTCTTTGTTTGTTTCGTATAAGTCAAGTTGCCACTCACCGACTGTCAGAAAGTGGCCTTCTTATACCGTATGGACCATACTTATGGCTAGAGATGGTGGAAAAAAGTTTTATCTACATGGATGCTAATGTAATTGTTTAATTCAAGGTGTTGTCTGGTCATCTAAGTCACAGAAAAGTCAAAATAATTTGGGAAAGGTCACTGATTGTTGTAAAGTGTACTGTAGGTGGAAATGTACCATGTGTGTTCATCATCTCTTGTTACTTCTCTTTATCTCAGGCNCACTGATTGTTGTAAAGTGTACTGTAGGTGGAAATGTACCATGTGTGTTCATCATCTCTTGTTACTTCTCTTTATCTCAGGCATGTCTGTCTACTTTTGGCATAATCACTGATTCTAGAGGATACAACAGGATACAATTTGGCTAGGATGGTATGGTGAGCATGGCAGCTGAGAATGGATGGGCAAAATGCTCTTGTCTTGCCAGTTTTTCTATCGCTCCCATCAAGGGCAGTTTGGATTTTTGGGCCTGGGTATCGTGGGTGCGGCTTCATTGTGTGTGTGTGCGACGGTTGAAAATTTCACAAATTTTCTTACATTTTGATTTCTGGATTTTTGAGGATTTTGCTATTGTGTTTGTTCGTTAATTACTATTTGTTTTTGCAATTTATGGTATTCCTGGTTGAACAGGCTTTATTCCGAAGATCCGGCAATTTTTACAGCATTAGATTACATTAAAACTAAAAAAACTGTCCTGCCAGGCAGTTTATAGACCTCTTACAGTCAGCAGGTGATTCAGGAGGTTGCTTCCTAGGTTTCTTGCTCCAAAAAGAGAGGGGCGAATCTAGAGCGGAAGCTGGAGTTTAAATAACTGCCATTCTGCTGGTCTGCTCATGGCACAGGGTTGAATAGCACAATCATGTAATCCCACTTTGATGCGTCTGCATGACGGCGATGTGCACAAGTAGTAGGTGGAAGTCCAGCATGTCCCATGTTTAGAGAACATAAGAGATACACTTTTAAGATTAATAACCAACAAGCTTAGATACGTCCGAACTTACCGAGATGCCATCTTGAAGTCCACTGATCCTTCTTTGTGGAAATGGGGACTACTTGTCTATCCCTCTGCAAAATGGTGAATATTGGGCCAAGCATAATTACAGTTTTCTTCCTTTATAATACATAACATTCCGTCAGCTGAGACCTAATGAGATTTCTTACCAAATGTCATAGAACACAAAACAGAGGTCACTATGTACAGCATTAAAACACTCAGAACATCAATGTACTGGGAAAGGATACAGTTCGTGTACTGGCCGACTTAGCCCCTTTCCCGTGCGTACTTCTGCCACTCGGGTAACTCCATCCTTCCCTGGTTGCAGTCTAGTTACGCTGGCTAAACACCAGCCCATGGGTGGTTCATAGGCATCGTTAGCTATGGATTTTTGGGGGACACGCACAAGACTTTTTATACAAAATCGATTTTTTTGGCACACTGTTTAATAAACATCACGATTTGATGGCAAGGAACCACATGCACAAAAAAATTTAAATGTAGTTATTGATGCATAGTTCATAAAGTAAGAAATATCACATGAAAAATTAAATTTTGCAAAAAATTAAACAAAAAGAACAAAACAAATTACATTGAAACAGGTCTAAAAGCCACTTTACTTGATTGAGCCCTAGACCCAAAAGTTTTTGCAAATTTTCTAATGTCAAATTGAGTCCAAAATGACATTGTGAACATAACAGATGGTGACATGATACTTTCTCTTCTGAGTCACTGATGAATGTAAAAATCTCTAGGTAGTTGCTGATATCGGAACAGTTTTCTCCAGTCAGTAGTACTTGTTCGAATTTCAGATTTTTTTTTTTTATGCCAGGTTGGTCAAACCGATATTTTCAACTGACAAATTTCAGTATCGATAACGTGAAAGTACTCTGTCCTGAAGTGGTCTTCCACAGTTGCAGGTGTATGATGTGCTGCAGGTCCTGTGAATTGTGCAGGTGGCTTTATTGTTCTTGGTCATGAGAGGGGCTGCAAATTAAGGCGTTTGATGCTTTCTTTACAGCTTGCAAACAAAGGCACAAAGTGTTCATCTGATCACAATTCTCACAGACTTCATTAGTCCTATGTTTTTTTGTTTTTTCCTTGGATGGTTTTGTTAAGCATTTCAACGTGTGAAATTACTTCTCTTGCCAAAAAAATCCAAGTATGTGGTCCCATTCTGGAATGTATACAGCAGTCCACTTGCCTTTTCAAGTTTTTGAGTAGATAATTCCTCCAACATCTGCAATAGCATATCGTATTTCCTAACAATCTCATCTACTTGCGATTTTTGGTGAATCCAGCGAATGGACACAGTGGTTTTATTTTAGCACCAAAATTTTTTTACGGGAACATCCACAGATTGCTCGACAATGTAGGTAAATGTTAATTTTATTTTAACTGGTTTGCTGAACATTTTACCAACTTTGTGGCCCTAATCCAGTGAACTTTTTACAGTTTTTGATGCTCCACAGCACTCCATCATGACTAAATTAATACAAAATGAACACCACAGTGCACAAACGGCACCAATGGTTGCTTATCTGAGAAGTGACTGATCACCTTTCTTGGACCACTCATATTTCCAGCTTCATTATATGTCTGCCCACGAAGGCAAGCAAGAGGTAACTCCTATCTCAATATAACATCACGTATGAGACTTGAGATTGCTTCACGAGTTGAGGATGCCTGGTAAAAGCCCAGAAAGCTTTCTTTTGTCTCAAAATGGTCATCCACCCACT
Organism: Clitarchus hookeri; assembly: GCA_002778355.1. Taxonomy (NCBI): domain Eukaryota; kingdom Metazoa; phylum Arthropoda; class Insecta; order Phasmatodea; family Phasmatidae; genus Clitarchus; species Clitarchus hookeri. Next base: position 78,028 of record NQII01006173.1, read on the forward strand.
GTTTTTGTATTTCTGCGTGTGTCATTTTTCAANGATTGCTTCACCAGTTGAGGATGCCTGGTAAAAGCCCAGAAAGCTTTCTTTTGTCTCAAAATGGTCATCCACCCACCATTTTTGTATTTCTGCGTGTGTCATTTTCCTACGATCTTGCTGTAGTCAGTTATTCATGTGGGGTACATCAAGACTTCTTAGTTTTAAGAGCTCCGTCATATTGCCTNACGATCTTGCTGTAGTCAGTTATTCATGTGGGGTACATCAAGACTTCTTAGTTTTAAGAGCTCCGTCATATTGCCTTCGCTGTTTAAGTGACCTCTCACGGCCAGTCCCTGCCTAGCTACGTATTTCAATGAAGTTATAACAACAAGCAAACATTCAGAAGCAATTTTATGCCAAACTGGCATGTGTGTTGACAATTGTTTCTCTAAGGGTGCTTCCATTTGCTGAAAACTTAGAACAGCTTGGCTATGTGATGAAGACTTTTTGTGGGTTGTAAACTTTTCAATTGCTTTTTTTCAGTTTATAAAACCTTTCAGTGTGAATGCTTCAAATTTTTTAGTTGCTAGATTGTTTTCTGGACACAGTATAGCATATCAATAGCAAAAGAAACAACTAACACCGTTGATTATATGCAGCCATGTGATGTTATGATACCAACTTGTTTGAAATGTAAGGTGACTNTGCAGCCATGTGATGTTATGATACCAACTTGTTTGAAATGTAAGGTGACTGCCTTTTGAGCTCTTGGATCGGAAATCCATCAGGCAAAATTTGAGGTTGGTTACAATCAAGACCTGAGATCCGCGAGTCGAATATTCTTTTTTTTTATATGTTCATCCATTGATTGACACAGGCTGGCTGAAGACGAACCCGAACCAGAAGGACCAAGGTCACAAAGTGGTGGTTGAAAGTTTGTGTTTGCACCACTATCGCTAGAGCCTGCAGATTTCTTTGTTGGAGGGCAGGGCACCCAACATTTGTGTAGAATGACACTAACTGTGGTAGCCATTGTGTGTGATAATTTATTTTTAATTACAAACTTATCCATTTGTTTTATCCCAGTCAGCGGTTATGCATACAATGCTTAACACACTGAAATAACAAGTTATTGGTATAAAAACGTTTCTGCACATCACTTACACGAAAAAATAAAAATATAGACTTGTTAGCAAGCTACTGGCAGAAAGTAAACAGCCGACCATACAATAGGAAGGCGTGTGCGTCATTGCCAATATCTGGTTCCTTCAAACCACAGAACATGTGTTATCATGGCTAATATATATCTCGAGAGCTAGTCTACTCTTATTGCACCCATTGCTAAGAATTAAAGAGAGACAATATTATAATGTTGAATAAAATTACAGCGGAAATTGACTATACATGGTAAAGCGAGCACTTTTTGAAAGCCTCTCACTTGGAATAATAGTCAATAAATATGTTTTGTTGTAGTCTTAGAGGTTAACTTTTGAGTCTGGTGAAATATATACACTGTGTCTATTACTTGCATGGCAATGTTTATTTTAAAAAGTGGTGGAAGGATAAAAAAATGGCTGATAGGAAGAAAGTAACCAGGGCCTCAAAAGTTCTCACTTGACTATGAACAGCCTATGCTAGTATTACCCACAATGTAACTAATATGACGAAGCATCTGAGGGCCTAATAGTGGTGGTACTAATTGTGTTTATGTACGGACCATTCAAATATAGATTGGCAGTATTATTTTACTTTGTTTTAGTTTAGATAGTCATCTGCATAACTTACTCTATTATCAAGTCTGTTGTTCATTGAAACTTGTTATCCTTACTGATGTGCAGAAACTGGGCTACATTCACATACACAAATGAGATGGAATGGAAAGAGGTTAGTTGTTTATGTAAACCATCCGTACTTCGTTTCATGATGGTTTGTTGTGCCTAGTGTGCGTATGTCAATTTGCTCACTGGTACAACTACCACTTTAAAAAATGTAATGCTAACGACGCCCGTGCCAGATCGCCCACATTAAGTCCTGGTTGCGGAGTTTACCACTTGCCATGAGGTTGTAACTGTTGCAGGTGTTCAGTGTACCAATTTCTCCAGAATTGGTTGGCAAGACAACACATCATTTTCCATCTTCTGGACAGACAGATGGTACTTTCAGCTTCTTTACATGATTCTGGGACAGCTACAAGGGACCTACTGTCAGGAAATATCCAGGTGTAAGTGCAACATCACATGAGTCAGACGACACTGGAGTTGAGGACAGCCTCAACTCGAGTGCACAGGGTCATTAGTTCCTCTAAGAGCAAGATCTGGTTACAAAAACTCGCCTGAANAGGACAGCCTCAACTCGAGTGCACAGGGTCATTAGTTCCTCTAAGAGCAAGATCTGGTTACAAAAACTCGCCTGAGATGATACTTTGCTGACTTTACGGCTGCTTCCCATAACCCTCCATGATGAGGACTTGCAGGAGAGAGAAAATGGAAACTGTTTGAGTGGGATAAGGCAAAGTTTTCCAACGACAGAGTCTTCCAGAGCTGCCTTGAAGTACCCACAAAGTTTGTCCTACAGTCAGAAAAGAGATTGGTATACAAACNAGGACAGCCTCAACTCGAGTGCACAGGGTCATTAGTTCCTCTAAGAGCAAGATCTGGTTACAAAAACTCGCCTGAAATGATACTTTGCTGACTTTACGGCTGCTTCCCATAACCCTCCATGATGAGGACTTGCAGGTGAGAGAAAATGGAAACTGTTTGAGTGGGATAAGGCAAAGTTTTCCAAAGACAGAGTCTTCCAGAGCTGCCTTGAAGTACCCACAAAGTTTGTCCTACAGTCAGAAAAGAGATCGGTATACAAACCTCTGCGAGATACAAAATGAGTGAGGATGGCTATGAAACTATCAGATGTTTGGTCAGTAATAACCTCTATGTGGATGACCTTATTGGAGAAACAGGCAAATATAAGTAAGTATACCCTCTAGATCCACCACGGCGTAGCTTGTTGAGCCGGATGGTGATGGGTTCTGCATAGTCAACTCCACTCCTCTCAAAGACCCCAGCAGGTGTGACACGCTCAGAAAGTAGATTTTCCATTAGTGGTGGATTTTTCACTGGTCAACAACGGAAACAAGACTCTGGATCGAACCAACGAACGAGATGAAAGGATCCAAAATATCTGTGACGAAAGAGACTGCCGGAGTTGTGCAGCGTGCAGGTACTNAAAATGAGTGAGGATGGCTATGAAACTATCAGATGTTTGGTCAGTAATAACCTCTATGTGGATGACCTTATTGGAGAAACAGGCAAATATAAGTAAGTATACTCTCTAGATCCACCACGGCGTAGCTTGTTGAGCCGGATGGTGATGGGTTCTGCATAGTCAACTCCACTCCTCTCAAAGACCCCAGCAGGTGTGACACGCTCAGAAAGTAGATTTTCCATCAGTGGTGGATTTTTCACTGGTCAACAACGGAAACAAGACTCTGGATCGGACCAACGAACGAGATGAAAGGATCCAAAATATCTGTGACGAAAGAGACTGCCGGAGTTGTGCAGCGTGCAGGTACTTAACACGGTAGTGGTCTGCCAAAGCTCCAACAGCTCCATGGTCTTTTGGTAGAATGATAGGATGTTTAGAGGAAAATCCAATGTTGGCATTTGACAATCACCCACCCGCCCTGAGCACACAGTGATCATCCAAAAAAGGGGCCACGTGCTGTAAGCGTGTACAACAAGATTTCCCTTCCTTGAGTCGTGCCAAGTCATGTCACAAATGTAAACAGTGAGCACATTTGCACACATGAGAAACAGCTTGCTCCAGTTCCACCGAAGTCAGGGTTCGGCTAATACTAGTTTGTTTTTTAACGCACTTGAAACACATTACGTATGCCACGATACATTCAAGTTGTAGCCTTGATGTGTGTTGTAAGACAGGCAACTCTTCTGGAGCTTTGTGTTTTGTTAGCAGAACAACATATGGTGCTTTGAGCTCTGGAAGAATGTCTGTGGATTGATTTACAGGGTTCTCACTAGCCTGGAAAACCTAGAAAAGTCAGGGAATTTAATTTTTTTAGGCAAAATCAGGGAAAAGTGAGTGAAAATTGTTTCCTTAATCTCTCTTCAAATATTTTAGTGCAACAATCACCATTTTTGTATACACAAATACAGGAAAAACCACATTTTTACACTTTTCAAAGGATGAAAATAAAAAAATTTACAATTTGGGGGGGAGTAAAATGTGGGAAATTATATGAGAGGCTGCTGTATCGCCTTAAACTGAAATGTCTAAAAGCACCAATATTTCTGTAAGAGAGTGCACAGTTTTGCTACCTCAGTTTCTGTAGTATTTTAGAGCAACTATTGGAAAAAGAAAATAATTTTTCAAGTTACTAAATATTCTATGTTCACGATTTTCTTTAGCAGCTGAACCCATAAATGTGATCCAACATACACAAAGTTTATACTCTAAGGGCAAAAGTACAGATTCATTAACATGGGTTTCTGAAAGTTGAGTTTAGTAAGGTTTATACCGCACAAATCGGAGGGAAACCGCACTTTTATTCTGTTTTACACCACACTAAATGCAACTTTCAGAAACCTATGTTACTGAAACCATACTTTCACCTTGTCGTATAAACTTGGTGACTGTAACAAAACTGTAGCCAATGAATATATTATTGTCTTTCAGATGTTAATCAATATGGCGTCATAGGTTTGTTTCGTTGCCGCCGCACTCTCATCATCGTCTCGTGTATCGAACATACTGAACAAATAGTGTATTGTGTTTACGTTATGTATGCATGCCGAGCTGCTAAAACAGTGTTCATTTATTTTGCGTAAGGAAACATGGGTACGTGTACTTATGTATGCGCTTTAGAAGTTATACTTTTTTGACGTGACTAAAATAAAATTTTATTACGTATGCAAATAATTTATGTAAGAAGGGAAACAATAAAATGACAGAAGAAAGTTAAATACAATTAATAAAGGTTTCATTAAAGAACATAATTTAATACCTTCAAAAATTAACCACAAATACTTGAAAACTCTTTCAAAATTTTATTATATAATTTTTGTCAATAACAAAATTTTTACGGCACAATGTAAGTAAAATTATTTAATCAGATATATATATTTACAATTAATTACTAATATAAATGAAATGTTTTTTCAATTTGCTTATTACATGAACTGATTTTCTGTCTGTTTTAAATATAACCACGTGCTATGTTGTGTACCTTGCGTTTGTATATAGCTAGACGATACTAGCATGCGCGTTGGGTCATACCCCTACCACGTTCACTGTCGTATTTCGTTACACTGTGCGCGCAACTTTCGCTGCACACTAACCTTTTACCATCAATGTGCCAAAAGAAGTAAAACTTAAAAAATCACATTTTTGGCACTAACAGTACAGATATCCTCACTGTTTTTGGCACTAACAGTACAGATATCCTCACTGTTTTTGGCACTAACAGTACAGATATCCTCACTGTTTTTGGCACTAACAGTACAGATATCCTCACTGTTTTTGGCACTAACAGTACAGATATCCTCACTGTTTTTGGCACTAACAGTACAGATATCCTCACTGTTTTTGGCACTAACAGTACAGATATCCTCACTGTTTTTGGCACTAACAGTACAGATATCCTCACTGTTTTTGGCACTAACAGTACAGATATCCTCACTGTTTTTGGCACTAACAGTACAGATATCCTCACTGTTTTTGGCACTAACAGTACAGATATCCTCACTGTTTTTGGCACTAACAGTACAGATATCCTCACTGTTTTTGGCACTAACAGTACAGATATCCTCACTGTTTTTGGCACTAACAGTACAGATATCCTCACTGTTTTTGGCACTAACAGTACAGATATCCTCACTGTTTTTGGCACTAACAGTACAGATATCCTCACTGTTTTTGGCACTAACAGTACAGATATCCTCACTGTTTTTGGCACTAACAGTACAGATATCCTCACTGTTTTTGGCACTAACAGTACAGATATCCTCACTGTTTTTGGCACTAACAGTACAGATATCCTCACTGTTTTTCGCGTTACCGCGGCCACATATTTTTCATGAGCCCTTTTGCACTAAATGTTTTTACTCTTTTTGTTTCTACAGAACCAGTCTATACATCTGATGACTGATATAATGATGGACTGACAGTACTGCAATTCATTTGAAGTGAACAGTGGTTCATGATTCATCTGATTTTTCACTATCTTTTGACTATAAAGTATTTCCCAACAATAATAAAGGAGTTAAATATGGCCAACAAATCTACAAGATTTAATTCAGATTGATGCAATCCTAAAGTGAATAGTAATTGGGCAAAATAGTTAGAAGTAGAGAACAAAACATAATCAAAGTGTAAAATTTGCAAAAAAAAAATTTTGAACTTGGTGAATGGGTTGACGAGCAATTTTACGCCATTCGGAAAGTGCAGCTTATAAAAGGAATATTGACGCAGTCTCAAGTATGAGTTTGAAGACCTATTTTGTTTCACGTAGTAGTGGAAAGCCATTAAGCAACAAAGAAGACTGCACGACAAGTTCATGTGAAAGTTCTGAAGCAAGTGTAAGTTATGGAGTTCCTGATAACACAACTATCTCAAAAACAGGTGAGAAACCCAAGGCAGCTGACAGTGCAACATTTCATACATCATCAAGTGATGGAACACTAAACAAGTTTGTTGTTAAAGGAAGATATCCTTGAATCTGAAATTCTATGGGCCTTGAAGCTGGTAGCAAGACACGCAAAGTTCAATTTTCAATATTGCTGGAGCAATATTTTAAACGTATGTTCAAAGACAGTGCTATTGCTCAACAATTCACCATGGTTCCAACTAAAGCTTCTTATGTAGTCGTTCATGGACTTGCGCCGTACTTCCATAGTGAATTAACTAATGGCATCCTATTGAGTAAATTTTTTGGTGTGTGCTTAGAAGAGGCACAAATAAGATTGTTCAAAAGAAACAAATGGATTTGGTTATGAGGTATTGGAACAGAACTGAGGAAAGGGTGAAAACAGGTATTTCTTCAGACACAGTCTTCTATACCATTACACAAAATGGTCCAAGACTCAATGGACGACCCCAGTGTGAGTTGGGCTTTTCTTAGGAATTTGAACAATGAGCGCTTTTCAGATGAGATTGATCCAGAGGTCTTAGATTTGGGTAGTTGTGGGTTTTTTGCAGTGCATGTGGCTTTCCAGCATGGCCATGAAAAGACGGATTGGCAATTGAATAAATTTCTCTGTAATCTGTATTATTACTTTATAGATCGTCCTGCTCATCGAGCTGATTTTAAGCACTACTGGAGAAACTGATCTCCCCATGAAATGCACAATGACTCGGTGGCTGGAAAATACAGCAGTTACTGAAAGAGTAATAAAGATCTTCCCTGCTCTGAAGAAGTCAGACTCTCAGTGTTTGAAAACCATCATTGAGGGAGGACCTTCAAGATCCATTCATTCTGCCAAAACGGCATTTCTTAAGGACGCTGGCTTCCTCTTGCAAGACATTTTTGACCATTTTTCAAACCGCAAAACCTGTGTTTCTATTCCTCCACAGACAACTAGAAAAACTAGTACGAGAATATATGGAGAGATTTGTTAAACAAGATGTGTTAATTCAAGCCAAGGGTGGGTTCAAACTGACACAAAAAAGAGTATTGTTTTTCTTCCAAGGTCAACATCAGAATAGGAGCAAAGAAAGCTCTACAAAGAGTTCAGACAACACAGAAGTTCTTTCAACAGTTGCAGGGAATTTTTGCAGGCTAGAGTGGAGAAACTTTTGGAGCGGTCTTCACTTAAGTACAAATTTGTCAGATCTTTAAGTTCCCTGGAACCAAAATTGATTTTTTCATCACAATATCTTTGTGTTCAACGCTTTGAAGATTGGGTTAGAGAGCTCGAGAAAAAGAAACTGATCCAAGCTAAATTTGGAAAAAAAACAGTCAGCCAGTTCAAAGAATTTTCACATCCATACAGAAAAATGGTGAGCTGAAGAAAGGTTCTGAGGAGTTTTGAACAGACAAGGACCACCTGGACGACTTATATAATCACACACTACAAAAGAAAAATCAGTTCACAGAATTGTGGTATGTGATAAAGCGAGTTTTAACCCTTTCCTGTGCCAATGCGTAAATGGAAAGTGGTTTTTCTGTGAATCAGCAGTTACTTATTGAGAACCAGAAAGAAAAGACTAGTTTCTCTGAGACAGGTATATGATGCAGCTAGAGTTCCTGGTGGAGTAGATAGTTTAGAGATGACGAAGGGGATGATTCAAAGTGTGAAAAGTGCAAGCAGGAGATACAAAGATAGTTTAATGGCAGATAGATTAAAAGAGAAAAATATATGTCCAATAAGGACAAAGAGAGAGAGGAGAGGAAAAGGAAACAAGTGAGATTTGCCAGCTTAAAAAAAAAACAAGGGAAGGTGGAAAAAGAATCTCAGCAGTTGGTACAAAAAATAAAAGAACTTAATGATGACTACTAGACTGTCTGTTTGTGAATCATATTATTATGTTTTATTCCTTATCTTTGATTTCTAAATTGTATTAAAAATGTCTTATCTTTGCTTTTTACATAATGTTATATTTTTATTTTGTAAAACAATTTTGGAAATTAATAAAATGTATCAGGCAATGTTTGACTATGAGGGGAAATGGAGGTGGCCAAACAGAAATTAAGCATAAAGTCTTTAAACATTTTTTATAAATGATCTTGTTTCATTTGAAGAGTTTTTCTAAGTAAAGTCTCCAAGTAGCTTGAAAAGTTTGTACATGTGTGTTATTTTCCGAGACCACAGTTAGCAAAATAAATCTTCCATGTTAATTAAGTACTATTGTTTTAATGTTTTAATCCCACATTAGTCATTTATTGAACAACTGGAAAAAATCAAATCTATAGCTGGACATATCGGAATATTTTTTGCACATTTGGTCGAACCCCTAAATTTAAAGCAGACACTGGCCATTGGTCAGGTGGATTAACTAGCCACCAAAGGTCCTGCACAGTGGCGGATTTACACATTTGCCGCCAGTAGGCTATTCAAATTTTGCCGCCCCCATCGACCTCTACAATTGGGTACCCTAGTTCACAATCATATTAATTACAATTTTTTCGTTAATGAAATTGTAACTTTATGATTTGTGCACTATCGTCCTAATTACACCACCTTTTTCCTGTAATTGGTATGATTGTGAACTAGGGGATGGATGTGTCAGTTTCTAGATTATTTTTACAACCAACAATTTAGTTAAGATTGCACAAGAAATAGTTTTTGGGTATATTTCTGAGCTAATAAAAGCTCAATCATGTACTACTAATAAGGTGGGGTAAGGTATGCCTCAATACTACTTACACAATAATGTACATTCTGTAAACGTAATTAAATAATTTTTATTGCGCTTACTCACAGTTTAAAAACTATATATTCAATTATCTGGTAACAATCCGGCTGATGACATTGATTAAATTCTATTAATTAAGTTATGAAAGTTTTACGATACCTTTTAGCGCGATTTTCTATTGGCAAAATCATTCATTATATCGTCGTATGAAATATTGTTTATTAGTTCTGACTCTATGCACAAAAGAGCTAAGGCGTTTAGCTTTTATTGGCTTAAGGTAGATCTTAAATAATTTTTCACCCATTTTAAGCAAGAAAAGCTTCTCTCACCCGAACAATTTGTCGCTGGTGTACATAGAGCCAGGGGAACTGCTATATCCAAGTTTGGATAAACGTTTTGCAAATTCTGTTTTCGCAGGAACGAAGATATACTTTTCAATGATCCAGAATCTGGTTTTACCAAAATTTTATCAGAAGAAAGGTGGCATTGAAAATGTATGCATTATTGAACTAAGTCAGTCTCTAAATCATTAGGATACATTTCTTCCAAGAAAAGGGCTTTTTCCGTAAGGGTTGATGATGACAAATCACTCATTTTGGTGGGGCAGCGGTGGCGTAGTGGCCATGGCGCTCACCTCCCACCACTGCGATCTGGGTTCGATCCCCGGCAGTTTCCCTCCCGGATTTTCGCATGTAGGAATCGTGCTGGACAATTCCGCTTGCCAGCGGGTTTTCTCGGGGTACTCCCGCTTCCCCCGCACCAGCATTCCAGCGCCGCTCCATTCTAGGGTCTCATTTCTGTCATGCCCGGGGATGACGGTCACCTACGAATGCCAGCTGGAAAGACCGTCACTCGGAGGGTGTTGCCTTGTCCTGGATGCACTCCCCACACGCCATTATTATTACTCATTTTGGTCAGAAATGANAGCTGGAAAGACCATCACTCGGAGGGTGTTGCCTTGTCCTGGATGCACTCCCCACACGCCATTATTATTACTCACTTTGGTCAGAAATGAAGACTTTTCATTGAACCTGTTGTAGGCCTCCTGCCGTTTTTCTAATTCGGATACTATTCTATCAATGAAGACGAGAAATGTGTTAACCCTGAAAGTATCACTCGCAGTTATTCTCATTTCTTCATCGGGTGTTTCATCATTTTTTTTTCTTTTTCTGTTGTCTTTTCCCCATGTATTTTGTATACTGCTTCGGCACGCTTAATTCCATCGCCTTTTTTTCGAAATACTTAAAATTTTCTCGTTCAGCTACGAAAAACTTGCAAAGAGATTCGTAAAGATCGGCAACTGTGATCAAATCTACGGTAGAAGCCTGAATTTGAACATTCACTTTGTTTATTCTTTCCAAAAAAACATTCCACTCAACAACCATTACCGCCGTTTCCAGTTTTTCTTCATTCAAAAGTATTCCCGTCGCTTTGTTTCTCGTTACAGGCTATTCGGTACAATCATTCTTGATTGATTCCAAAGTTTTAAGGACTTTGTGCCAACAATCTCTCAAACTTCTACATGCGTCCTCTCTAGCTGACTNAATTCAAAAGTATTCCCGTCGCTTTGTTTCTCGTTACAGGCTATTCGGTACAATCATTCTTGATTGATTCCAAAGTTTTAAGGACTTTGTGCCAACAATCTCTCAAACTTCTACGTGCGTCCTCTCTAGCTGACTAACGTGTCAAATTTACTTTCTTTAGCGTTTTCCCTTTCCCGATTTCAGTCATTAATTTTTGCCAGCGCTGTGTCGAACTTACAAAAAAACGTATATTTCTTGAAGCAACATGAAGAAGCGACAAGCTTCTGTGCAAGATTCAGCAGCCGCAGTTGCCACTAAATTTAAAGAGTGGGCAGAGCAAGGAACGAAAAAAGCAAAAGGTACTTGGCTTTGAATTTGAGCCTGTAAGTCATTGTACACACCAGACATGTTCGCGGCATTATCATATGATTGTCCACGACAGTCTTCAATATTTATGCCCAGTGTTTTGAGTTCCGAAATAATGGCAGAAAACATTTCTTCAGCTTTATGTCCCACTGAGGGCAAAAACTTGAGAAATCTTTCACACGGTTCGCCTGTTTCCAAAACGTATCTAATGACGAGGGTAAGTTGGTCCACATGTGCTATATCTGGTGTTGAATCGATGATTAAGGAAAAATATTTCGCCCTTCTTATCTCGTCTCCAATGTGTTTTAAGACTTTATTACCCATCAAGAGAATAAACTCATCGCAAACGGTCTTTGATAAGTAACTGGTACTTTGATTCCCAAATCGTTCAATATGACTGGCTAAAAAAAAGGATCAAATTCAGCTAACAGTTCCAAAATCATACAATAATTTCCGTTATGCGGATCACCGAGCTTTTCATTTTTTCCTCTGAAAGCGAGGCCTCTTGAACACAGTCGCTTCACTACGGCAACAACCCTCTTCAGAACGTTTCTCCAATAAGTAATTTCTTCATCAATCTGGACATGCAGTAAATTATCGAGTCGGCCATCAATCTCACTTCTAACTTTCAAACTAAGGATACTAGATTTATGACGCGCAGAGTTTTCATGCTGAGCTACTCGGTGTTCTGCATTTTTCCAGTCATTAAATCCTTCATTCTCAAACTGAGTCTTATTCTCCAATGGACAGAATGCCAAACAGGACCCGCAATATACAGATCTTTTACTTTTAGAATAAACCAGCCAATTTCGGTCATTCACTTCATTATTTTTCATTTTTCTTTGGAAGATACTCACTGGCAAGAAACGACGCTGATCAGCATATATTTTTTCACTTTTAGAGAAGTTACAAGAATTGTTTTGATCAAAGTCGTACCTTGCGATAATGTCCCTTAAGGTATCATTGATTTCCCATAAAGTTAGATCTTTGTTTAGATTTACTGTTGTTTGCACTTGGTCATTACTTAATGTCTGATTCTGATACACATCTTCAATTGTTATAATTATTGATGATTCCTCTACCGCCTCTACGTCAAAAACATAAATATCCGTTTTTTCAAAAGTAGATGGTTCAACAGATGACTGTTGTTGGGCCGCAGAGTTAAAATCAGTTTCATCTTTTTCAGATTATATTGTGTCAGTGCATGTTGTTGAAGTTCCTGGTCTTTCAACACTACTTCCACTTCCACTTTTGAAAAATAACTGTCAATTTGTATCGTTTTATGGATAATCTGTTCTTGTTCTTCTTTTTTTCATTTTGGCCTTCTTTTTATACTCAGTTCCACTAAGTCGCTTTCTCCCATCACTCATTCTAACAATTCCTTGGATTCCAAGAAGTGAAATAAAAAAGATTACGTTGGAAGTTTTATTTCTTGTACATCCTTTGTTCAGACTTCAGACATTGAATGATTACCTAACATAAGCACAATAAATTTATTTAAGTACGATATAACAAAAAAATTGAAATTTCTTTGCGTAGCTTTTGAAACAGTTATTTATCAAGTTAAATTACGTGTTACTGATTCGTTACGGATGATTTATTGTAATATATTATGATTACTTACCTACCATACGTTTCTACGCACCGATGATATTATGCTATGAAATTATTCATACAATTCACGAAACGCTTGGAAAAATGACAGCACACAACCAGAAAAGTAAATACGGGACGGGACTTGCCCGTTTGTATCGCCGGCCGCCGCTCTATATCTATCTATCTCGAACTCGTAGCCAGCACGTGGTGTATGCCTACAAAAGCACGACCCCGCTTCGGCTCCCGCGGCGGCCGCGCCGCGCTGTGCTCGTGCAGTCAATTCGGCCAGACACACTTGGCGAACGGTCATGTCACTCGTTCCTGCGCCGCAACCAAACGTGACTACACAAATTGTAGAAAAATGTATCTAAGTGGTGAAACATATTACATGTTGAATTGTTTGTGTGGACCTAATAACATTTAGGTATATCAATATGAATATTTTTAATTTCTGTAAGTCATAAAAAAAAATTTGGCCCCAAATTTGCCGCCCCTAAAATCTGCCGCTCTAGGCTCCAGCCTACTCAGCCTGCTGGTAAATCCGCGACTGGTCCTGCACAAGAAATTCATGGAAGAGCATGCCCCGAGTGGCACAATCGGAGGGATTTTCCTTGGAACTTATATGTTTCCAAAATTTTGGTGGAACCAGATCCTAGAGATGAGAAGCCTTATTGGCAACAAATGTCTTCAAACAATTACGCCTAAGTTTTAATCCAGCCAAGAGCAACACTCGAGTAAGTCTAAACATGGAGTGTAGTGAAATTCAAGTACTGGTTCAGGAAAGTGGTCAGTAGTGAATCAGTTTTGCAAACAGGTGTGCGCACAACATAGCTCCAGTCGAGGGAGACACACCTTGTTTCATTGGTACTACTCGTGACTTAGCCATTACAAGATGCATTCATACATGCGTGCGCACACACACACATGTGTGCAACTGAGTATCCATGCTCCTCTAATAAACAGCAGCTACATAAGCATGCTTAGAAGCGTTCGAGAAACCATGGGTTTCCACAGCATCCACATCGGGTCATTTGAAGTTTGGGAGCCTGATTGCTTCCATTTGGCCTAAACCATCAATGAACTGATCCCACTTTTCCTTAGTGGGTTATGGCAAGGGTTAATCTCAATCTACCCCTTAAATCCACAGCTNTGACTTAGCCATTACAAGATGCATTCATACATGCGTGCGCACACACACACATGTGTGCAACTGAGTATCCATGCTTCTCTAATAAACAGCAGCTACATAAGCATGCTTAGAAGCGTTCGAGAAACCATGCGTTTCCACAGCATCCACATCGGGTCATTTGAAGTTTGGGAGGCTGATTGCTTCCATTTGGCCTAAACCGTNAACAGCAGCTACATAAGCATGCTTAGAAGCGTTCGAGAAACCATGCGTTTCCACAGCATCCACATCGGGTCATTTGAAGTTTGGGAGGCTGATTGCTTCCATTTGGCCTAAACCGTCAATGAACTGATCCCACTTTTCCTTAGTGGGTTATGGCAAGGGTTAATCTCAATCTACCCCTTAAATCCACAGCTACTGCAACAAGATTTTCGCCCATACTACAACTGGTGACACGGTGACAACCAACCCATAGGATCGTAGATTCAAGCTACTTGCAACAGAGCAAAATGCTTGGTAGCAATGCCACTAGTGACACTTAAGATAGTGTGAGAAAACATCTTGGTCTGGGTTCCACTGAACACCAAGAATGTTAACAATGGGCCCAGAGGAGAAATAAAGCACATTTTAGGGTTTTCACTCTGAGAAATTTGCATATCTTCCAAATCAGGGGCTGACTGCTCAACCACTTTCTAATCTCAAAACCACCCCCAGCAGCTCAATCAACAGATTGGCATCAGCATCCTTGACAGTTGTTGCACCCGTAACAAAGTCAACTACAAAAATGTGGTTTTTGAGAGGCCAACTGTTGTAGGGTACGTATTTGTTTTAAATTATAAATAATAAACATAATAACCACGTATTAACAGTTTATTTGCTTTATTTTAACACATGGCTTCCAGCATGGGTAGGTACACAACATGATAACTAACGGCCATTGTCCTCCATCTTGTTTACTTCTTTAACACTAGCGCACTCTGCTGTAAGAAGAGAGAAACAACAGAACAACAGAGGCGTATTCAATAATTACAACACTCCCCCTGAATACGACATTGTTATTATAACAAACCCTCACATTACAGTTTGGCACAGACTGTTTAATTTTACATACAACACAGATTCATATTATGTTCGGTACAAAAACTCAATAGGTAGGTAAATACTTATCAACAGAATTGTTGAATTCCAATTTCTTCTTTGATAATATGAAATCTCTGAAAACTTAAAGGTTTAGTAAAAATATCAGCTAGTTGTTTTTCAGATGGAATATATTTCAAAGTTTTCTTGAACCTTTTCTCGAACAAAATGATAACGGATATCAATATATTAGACCTTTTGGTTTGACCAGTAGCCATTTTTACAGCAGACTGGTTATCTTCAAATAAAACTATTGGCCTAGGAACTTCAATATTTATGTCTTTTAAAACATTTATAATCCACACAAGTTCACTACAAGATTCACTAAGAGCTATATACTCTGCTTCAGCAGTTGACAATGAGACAGAATTTTGGCGTCTACTTTGCCAAACAATAGTACATCCATACAATTTAAATAAGTAACCACTGGTAGACTTTCTTGTCTCTTTGTCACCCGCCCAATCAGCATCAGCAAAACCAATGAGAATATTTGAATCAACATTTTTATTATAAACCAAGCTCATACTCATAGTGCCTTTAAGATACCTTAACCCTCTTTTCAATGCTGACCATAATTGATTATTAGCCTTTTGTTGATACCTAGATAAGATATTTATGGCTACAACAATATCAGGTCTACTACAAAGACTTAAATACCGTAACCCACCAATTAGACTTCTACAGAGAGATTCATACTTGACTTCATACACAAAATGTATGTCTATTGGAGTATTGATAGGTTTACAATCTTCCATTTGAAAATGAATCAATAGATTCAAGATGTAATCAGTTTGATTTATAATTATCTGGTTATCTGTTTGGGTAATTTTCATGCCCAAGAACTTAGAAATAGGACCTAGATCTTTCATTTTAAAAATGGTTTTAACTTTACATTTAAATTTTCTATCTCCATATCAGACTGTCCAAAAATAAGAATATCATCAACATATATTAAAATATAACTGTTTCCCTTGATACACGAACACATGTCATTTTGTGATCTTGAAAACCCTTCATCTAGCATGAACTTATTGAATTTTTCAGACCAATACTTAGGGGATTTTTTTAATCCATAAAGAGATTTACATAGTTTCAATACTTTGTTATTACTTTTAGTTTCATAACTCTTAGGAAATTCCATAAAAACTTCCTCATTCATTTTCCCATGAAGGAAAATGCTTACTACATCCATTTGATGCATTTTATAACCCAATTGATTAGACACAGATAAAAGAATTCTTAAAGTTTGAAGTTTTCCTACAGGTGCATACAAATCTTGAAAATGACANCCCAATTGATTAGACACAGATAAAAGAATTCTTAAAGTTTGAAGTTTTCCTACAGGTGCATACAAATCTTGAAAATTACAATTTTCTTTTTGTTCAAAGCCCCGAGCAACTAATCTAGCTTTATAAATACAATTTTCACCATCAAATTTTTTTTTAATACCCATTTGCTAGTGATTACATTTACATTATTGGGTTTTATAACTTCCTTCCATGTTTCATTTTCTTTTAACGAATTCAGCTCAGTATTGATAGCTTCTTTCCATTGAAATNTTTTCTTTTTGTTCAAAGCCCCGAGCAACTAATCTAGCTTTATAAATACAATTTTCACCATCAATTTTTTTTTTAATACCCATTTGCTACTGATGACATTTACATTATTTGGTTTTATAACTTCCTTCCATGTTTCATTTTCTTTTAATGAATTCAGCTCAGTATTGATAGCTTCTTTCCATTGAAATGCCTCTTTTGAACTCATTGCATTCTCAAATGTTAATGGTTCTCCAGCGTCACACATAAACAATGCATAATCATCACCATTGTACTTCGGGTTCTGAATACTTCCTCTATCTCTGAGATTATAATGTCTCACCACATCTTCATTTGTCACTCGATTGTCATCAGTTGTCTCTGGACCAGTTTGAATTCCAGTTTCATTGATTGAAACACCATTAGAACTATTGGAGATTTCTTCCTCACAACTCACGGTACCATCACATATGACATGATCACCATTTAAAGTTTCAATTTGACACAAAACTTCTTCAGCTTGATCTTTTAACTCAGGTTTGAAAATGACATCTCTTGAAACTTCTATTTTGTCACCGCACCAAACCCGGTATCCTTTCACATCTTCACCATATCCAACAAAAATACATTTTTTGCTCTTGCTATCCCATTTTCTTCTCATTTATTTGGAATGTGCACATAAACATCACAGCCAAAAGGGTGAAATTTATGAAGATCAATATTCATATCTTTGTTGAACCAAATTTCTGCAGGAGTTTTGTTGTCATCTGTTAACGTTGTATTATTCAATGTGTAAGCCATGTAATGGACAGCTTCAGCCCAAAACTTTTTCTCTAGATTTTTTGCTTGTAAAATAGTTCTTGCACCTTCTACCAATGTTCTCATCTCTCTTTCAGCTTTACCGTTTTGTTCAGGTGTGTATGGGCAAGTCTTTTGATGAATAATGTCCATTGATTTGGTCACAGCTTGGACATCTTGATTTACTTCTTAAAGTCCATTATCACTTCTCAGTATTTTTNTTGCACCTTCTACCAATGTTCTCATCTCTCTTTCAGCTTTACCGTTTTGTTCAGGTGTGTATGGGCAAGTCTTTTGATGAATAATGCCCATTGATTTGGTCACAGCTTGGACATCTTGATTTACTTCTTAAAGTCCATTATCACTTCTCAGTATTTTGACGCGGTCGGTTACCAGAGTTGGAATGTAATGTTTATGGATTTGCCCGGCGCCACAGCTCCGCGGTGAGCTGATGAGATTTTGGGTCGTTCGGCCGACGGCCCAGGGGTTCTCTGGTAACACACCGTCAGATATTATGAAATTGCGAGCTGTATGGCCGCTGCGCACGCCTGAATTAATAACGCACTCAAGTTTTATATGTGTATAATTATTTTATTGAACACTTTGATCAAACACGTGGTGACCGCGTGGTCATATAAACACACTGCTGGATTATAATTACTTAAGGCGCGTGACGCTGCTCTCTCCTCGGTGAGATGTAACATAAAAATACTAGTTGCTTCGTGAATGATATGATGATGCGATTGCTGAGTGAGGTTGCAGCCTGAGAGGCTGGTACCGAGGTTCTTGTGAAACGAGAGACTTACCACGTCCGCTCGCGCCGAAGTGATGTTGCCTACTAG
>NQII01006173.1:106724-133442 GCA_002778355.1 Clitarchus hookeri
AGGCTCTCTCGCGTCAATCTTTCACAGAACATCACACTGCCAGGGTGCATACCGAGCTGGCTGTCTCGTCTCAGTCCAGTTGTATGCCATTACACTGCCCGAGCGCCTACCGACTTTACGTCAAACTTGGCAGAATGTCACTCTGCCCGAGATTCAACCGACTTCTTCAAGTCAAGTCGCCACTACTATATGCCGCCTTTATTGCGAGAGTCTTACTCTGCACGACACTGCTCGGTGCTCGCCAGCACATGGAAGTTGGCGTGCTTCTATCTACCTTGTATGTCACCTTAGTGACACGAGTCCGAGTATCGCTGACTTAGGGTCGCCCTTGCCTCATGTGCTGCCGCATCTTCCGAGACTTGGGAACATACCAGTTGGCATCCTAGTATCTGCTATTCAGACCGTAGTCAGGGTAGAGGCTGATTTATGTGTGTTTACTGACTAATCAATAAACAGACATAATCAAAACTTCATTGCGTTGTCACTCCCAGCACTCTATATTTATCTACCTTTCTCCTGCTCTCTCCTGCTTCATTTCCATACCTTTTAATATTCCTGCAAGAGTAGTCGCAAGCCAGAACCTTCGTTCCCTACCTCATCCCTCTGAAGCACTGTCCCTTCATGGAGCTTAGGAAGCATGCCTTCCTAGGTTATACGAGAGCAGTTGCTTCGTTTGACTATCGCCACCTCCAGTACATGCCTGGGTCCACCAGCGATGTGCTGCTCACCAGGTTACTTGCTGGAGAACGGTAGGCCAACCCCCGACAAGGAGCCCTGTTTGTCCGTGGTGCTTGGGTCTGCCAGCTACGGCCCACTCGCCAAGCAGCCACCAGAACGGACGCCCCGATCCTGCTACCGTTAACTTCTGTTTGATAGTTGGGTCCGCCAGTGACATCCTGTGAGCCAAGTAGTCACGAGAAAGGATGCCCCGATCCTGCTACTGTTGCATTATGTTTGATACTTGGGTCCGCCAGCGACATCCCGCTCGCCAAACCACTAGACCGAAGGCCAGTAGTCCAGGCTGCCTACTCCATCCATCATTCTCTCCTTATTTACATCAGGCCATGCCTACCCTTTTGAACGTCCACTATCCACCTCTCTGTACTGTCACCTCCTCCTTGTGCCTCATCATAGGGCTGGGTGGGGGAAAGCAGCCAAGCAGGGGCTAGCCCTGTTTGGAGTCCTTGGGAGCTCAGATTCAGGTGCGAACCGGGTGTACTCCTGGAAAAAGGAAGATGCTGCTCTCANCTGTTTGGAGTCCTTGGGAGCTCAGATTCAGGTGCGAACCGGGTGTACTCCTGGAAAAAGGAAGATGCTGCTCTCATAGAGGACATTCAGGACATCACAGTGCCTCATTTGGCATGTGCATTGTGCCATGTTGCCATTTACGCTGACACTGCCGACGAAACTATCCACCTTCACTCGACCTGTCAATGCTGACAAGGTGGTCAAGCGACTCAATATCACACCTGAATATCCCTCAACACTTGTGCATTCACGACCAATACTCGCTAGCGCACTGTAATTGAGGTTGCCAAATCCACCACCATAGGCCCCAAGAACAACCCCGTCTGGGCTGCGACTCCCGATTCTCAGCCTTTGGAAAGGGAGGAGGGGTGGAGCCTTGACGACGCCCGCTAGCTGCCAGACCNGCTGCGACTCCCGATTCTCAGCCTTTGGAAAGGGAGGAGGGGTGGAGCCTTGACGACGCCCGCTAGCTGCCAGACCCAGGCTGAAGCTTCTGCAATGAAGGATGCCTGGGCTGCACTATCAAGGCGGCAACACATCATGCGTGGTAGATATCAACACCATAAACTTTGATGAGGGCTGTAGACATCAGAATTGAGGTGCAGTCATGAGCAGACGCCTACAAACTGCTCAGTAGGAGCATCGGTATTGNAGGGCTGTAGACATCAGAATTGAGGTGCAGTCATGAGCAGACGCCTACAAACTGCTCAGTAGGAGCATCGGTATTGCTAGAACACTGTTTGGGAGTCTGGCACCTCATTAGGTTGGTCATTAATATGGAGCAGAGTATGATGCTTCTGTTTGCCTCTAATACAAGATTATACTGCATGGGCTGCCCCAAGGCAGTTGAAACACAATTATTTATTGCGAACTTATTTTGCCTATCAGTTGATTTAGTTCAGAGTTGAGTTGAGAGATTTGGGCAGCTCTTAACAATGAAGTGTTGAGAGCTGATTAGGGTGAAGTGAGGTGAGAATGGAGCAGCACCAGAATGCAAGGTATGGGAAAACGTGAGATCCCTGAGAAAACCCACTGACCAGCAGCCTCGTCATGCACGATTCCCACTTGCGAACATCCGGGAGTGACCCAGCCAGGTATTAGACAAGGTTCGCCTTGGTGGGAGACGAGCAGTACAGCTACTCAGCTACCACAGCCCCCCTATCAGTTGGTCAAGCATTAGTATACTCAGGGTGCTTGTAAATAGATTGAGTTGTTTGTTGACAAATTCCACAGGTTCTGGTCGACTTAGGTTCTGAATTGGAAACAAGTACTGTCTTGGAATGCATTATTGTACTTATTTCGAAAAAAGGGCAGTCCTAGATAATGGTTTTTGCCAACTTTAAGAGCAAATAATTAGCTATATTGATGCATTCATTTTGCATGTCTTGCACCACAATGGAATGTAAAAATTCACTGCAGAAGAAATATCTCAGCAGAAGTACATCTCTATGGTAAAATTTTTTTCTCACTAATTTATTAAAAACCTTTATGTAGGATTGTCCTTTCTTCGGTAAACGTTAATTCGTGTCTGGTGGACTCTTAAAAATGTGAGTTAATGACTATACTACCTCTTTCGTATCTATGTTGTTAGTTATAAAATTCATCAGCTCACATATTGGAGAACTTATTTTAGTATATTAGAAACAATATTGTATCCTTAAAATTTCAATCTTCTGTATAAACCTGGCATTGGCTCAACTTACTAACAACATGCCACATTGCTGGATGGAAAGAAACAATTTTTTCCCCAACATAAAAATTTAAAAACAACATTAGTTAAACAGAATAAATAAACTAAATACCCACGATAACACGTGACTGGTGTATCTAAATTAGAGTTAATGAAATTCACTTTATAAATAACTGTAAATGTGTTTTATAAAATATATATGCATTTTTTAACTGCCTGGGGTTGGTACAGCTATGGAAACTTAAACTGGACTCACAATAACATCCAAGTATTATTCTGTTAGTCGTCCATCCAGCAGTCATCCATCCATTGTTTTCGTCCGGCAGTTTGAGAGTGATTCACAACAATCTGTCGTCCGTCAATCCCTCTGTACAGCAAATTTTCAGTGAGACAATTTAGCATTGCAGTCTTTCTTTGGTTGATACATTTTGGTTGGAATACTATTCAGGGGAAAAAATTTTGGGGGGAATATTTTTTTAAGCTAAGTTATAGAAATTTATATATATTTATATTCCCCCATTTTAAATTCCTAATTTTGCCACCAAAGAGAAAAAAACACCGAACCACTATCTTGCATTTTATTTCAAAGTGAATATTCACATCTAAGGAGCGTCGTCGGAAGGTCCATCGGTCAGAATTTAATTTTGGTTAACATTTGATGGACGGATAAAAAAAAAAAGGTTGCCCAGCAACTGACTTAAGATTACATGAGCACCAGTGGACATACGACTAATGGATGCGCTGGATTCTTGTGAGACTAGCTTAAGCACCCAGCCTCCACTCCCAAACTGTCCATCTAATAAGCAAAATCTAATAATCTGAAAATTTTATATTTTTCCATACTCTGTTTACTCTCCCTGCCTCTCCTCAGAATATGCTTCTGCAGCCCGATGAATGGAAAAGCAGAGGTGGGAGTAGCCTTGAGCCTTCTGTACGCTGGTTCAGGCAGTCTTCGCAACAGTGGCGAAGAAAGGGGTGTGCAGCTGGTTTGGTTCGTACCGAGCGGCACTTTGCTTGGGGTAGCACTGCCTCTCTGCTGCTAGATATAAATAATAAATCAGGGTTCCCAGAGAAAACTCATCACCAAAAATTCCTGACTTAACTTTTCCTGACCAAAATGAGAAATAAATTCCTGATTAAATTCACTAAAGCAGCTAAAATAATAACAATGTTTTAAATTAAATATAAATGCAACGTTTGACAACCTTCCACAGTTGTTCATAGTTGTGTTTGCCAATCATAATCTGATAAAAAAATCACCTAAACCCACATCTGCACTAGCTTCAAACCTTTTGAAGTCAACCACTGTTTATTTTATAACGGGGATGACCCAAATATGGTGTTGGAGTACAGGACTAAATTTTCCTGATTAAACCCATTACATACTGTAAGTGAAGACACAAAAAATTTCCTGCTGGTAGTCACGTTGAAGATGAGATAAACATTCCAAGAGCATCTACAGATGCTACCTATGATGTTTAATCTGTACATCTAGACTTAAGTACCTCTGATTTGAATAACATTGGAAAATGATTGCAGCAAATAACTACTGACGAAGTGCGATCGCTGCTAGTATGTCGAGGTTTTGAAGTTCTTCAATGCATGGATTCTGACTTTTCTGAAGTGACGCGCTCTGGCACTACGTATAAAGGAGGGTCAGGGAGATTAATATGATACTGGTTTTACAGCATGTTGACTAACAGCCAAAAGGTTTTACATACTTGGATGGCCTACTCTCCTTATCATGCATAATTGTTTTGTTTCTATTGTTTACGAGCACAAAGAATCACTAGGAGTTTTGCTCAGTGAATGGGTTTAACACCCGCTGGCAATTGAGTCCTTTGGTGACCACAAATTAAGTGGTGTACATTCTCAGAACATTTGCGAATGGAAGGAGTTAAAATCGAGAATCCGGCAAAGACAGACTATTGTTAAGTAAACACAAGACGCAGTAGTAAAGCAATGACAAGACATTCTTGTCAGAATGTTTGACATTATAAGATTCCTGGCTAAACAAAATTTTACCCTACATGGTCATAGAGAAGAAGAAAGAAGCAGAAACAGAAGAAATTTTTGGAGCGTGCCCACTTACTCGCAAAGTACAATCCTTTGCCACGAGAACATCTCTTGTCAATTAATATGGGACAAAGATTTCCAGTCACTCACATGCAGTCGGATATTCAAAACGAGTTCATCAAAATTTTAGGAGATAATGTTTGGCAGCAAGTTTTTCGCCAATTAATATTTAATTTAATTTGACAGCACTCCTGGCATTTCTCACAAAACTTAAACTAGCCAAGTTTTACGCTATGTAGTGGAATCTTTCATAGATTTTATTGAAGCAAGAAGCAAGACTGCTGAAAATATTGCGGAAATGACCTTGAGAGAGAGAGAGAGAGAGAGAGAGAGAGAGAGAGAAAGAGAGAGCTTGAGCATGATTGGTTTTGACATTATGGATTGCTGAGGACAAGTATAAGATAATTCTGCAGTAAAGGTAGGTAAACATTCAGAAGTGTAGCAAAGAATTAAATACGTAAGCCTGAAGGACGTATTTGAACGCTGCTTGAACCACTCTTTGAGTTTGGTTTTTTTACAATAAAGTAAATTCGGTAACTCTCTTTGGCACATTAAAACACTGTCAATGCATTTTTCCCCATGTCTACTGACCATAGGGGAATTCGGCTCACTGCTACATGTAGAAATGTAGAAGTTAAAAAAGGGTTCAGGATATCCAGTGGAGTCGAAGAGGTGATGCAGTAATCATGATGCACATACATTACAAAGAAATTGTAGTTACTTTAGAAAACTGATTGTGTCAGACGAAAGTTTAAATACCAGGACAGATGTAACAACTTTGCTGGTTGCGATGCAGTAATTTTCGTTTCTTTGCTTCTTGGGATTTTTACAGCCAGTACTTGTTGAAGTTAACGACACTCAAAATTACTCGCAAACTGAGGGGCTGAATGTGCAGCAGTGTGCTCAGAAAATAGGTGCCTTGAAAATGCCACTCCAGAAGCGAAACTATCTGGTAGATAGCGAACTTGAACACAAATAAAAGAAGACGAGTAAAGCCAGGAGCGTGTTAACGAGTAAGGATAGTAATTTTAGTCATCTACTTACATTGCAAAATCAGTTAATAATACCAAAAATAGTAATTTTATCGTGCTTGAGAGTTTCAAGATGAAGGCTTCTATGTGATTGAAAAATTTAACAGAATGCAAATACTGCTGTATAAACATCGAGAAGGTACGAAATACATACATAAACACTGTTATACACACAGTGAACAGTTATAGTGCGGTACTTAAAAAACAGATACCTTGGAAGTAACTTTGTGTAAAAATGCACTTATCTGTTGGCAGCAATTTTCAGATTGCCAAGATAACCAAAACAAAGAGGTTTCTGTCATTTTCCTCAAGGAAAACTCAATCACCCTATGATTAGAAACTTTGTGGAAACATTTTTACTATGTAAGAAGTATTTATATTCAATCTGCAATAAAATCTTTACTCGTTTTTTTGTGGTTAGGTTGTGAATTTGTGTTTGAGTAATGTTTAACAGTGAACAGGCATTTTGCCAATGTTTGCTGTTATTTTAATTGTACCTTAGTTTTATTATTTTCCTTTTCCTCATTGATATCATACTTTATAGATGGAGGGCAACTTCCTTGTGTAAAAACACCCAAGGGAGTCATGTACCCAAATTACACAAAATGTACGAACAAAAGTTGAAACATTCTGTCGAAGGTCTATATGGTGATTCTGTAGTATGTAACAACTGATTAAAATGGACAGTGTGTTTATATATTCAAATAAAAATTTTGCTACATGTACATGAACAAAAGCTGTATGTGGTTGGTATAAAATTCTAGGGAATCTCAAGTACTAGCCTACTAAAAATTTACAACAGAAACCAACAGAAAAATTTTGCTGTTTTCTATTGCAGACCTTCTGGTCTCCGTGGAAAATACCATTGTATTTAAAGTGGGAAATGGCTGCATTCTGCTGATTTCTGTTGTTCTTAATAGATCTGAGTGAATTTTTTTTTTTGCTCCAAATGAATAATTTCTGTTGGTTCCTGTTGTATTCCCAGTGGTTTCTATTGCTTTCTTTTCTATTTAATAGTTTCCATTTTATTGCATCCTGTTGGTTTTGTTGTATTCTCAGTTGTTTTCATAGGAGTTTGTTGTTTTCTGTTTGTTTATAGGTACTGTATTTTATTATGTTAAATTCTCTTGTATTTCCAGTGGTTTCCATTAGTTTCTGTTCCTATTACATCCT
Source organism: Clitarchus hookeri (assembly GCA_002778355.1). Taxonomy (NCBI): domain Eukaryota; kingdom Metazoa; phylum Arthropoda; class Insecta; order Phasmatodea; family Phasmatidae; genus Clitarchus; species Clitarchus hookeri. The sequence goes on from NQII01006173.1 coordinate 113,943, forward strand.
CTTGGTTTCATTGTATTAGCGGTGGTTTCAATAGGTGTCTCTTGTGTTCTGTTGGTTTTCATTCTATTTCATTCAGTTGATTTCTACCAATTTTCCAGTGGTTCTCATTTGTTTTGGTTGCACTTTGATGGCTTCTGTTGTACACTGAAGAGCAAAAAAAAAAAAAACTGGTATAGGCGTGCGTATGCAAATAACAGAAGTATGGAACCAATCAGAGTAAAGCGATACGGTCGGCAGCGACTATATAAGACAAGCGTCTGGCAAAGTTACTAGGATTGTCACCGCTGACTAAAGGCAGCGCAGGCTCGCCTACGACGCACTTAGCTTTGCGAACACACCCTGGAAACTAAGGTCGGCCATTCGTGGTCATCTCGAGCCAAGCCCCTAGTCGGTCAGTGGCCTCAGTTTACTGCACGTTTAATTGGTAGGAATTACACTTAGTAATAATACACACACACCACAGGAATTTCCGGAAACTCCTTCCACCTCCCCCTCCGGGGATGGAGAAGGCTGGGGGCAGGATTAGCAAGCGAGGCAAAATACCACTGCTGCCTGGAACGCGTCTATTAACAATAGATGGCACAGAAATGACTGCAGAGTATACTGCAGCCTTGGTGCACGTGACCAGTAATGAGGATATCCATGAAGCCAACCAGTTCTTTCTGTCATCCGAGGAAAGGAAAAGAAAAACCCTTGCGGCTGCAACAGCTAGTCTTCTACCCCCCTTGCAAGAACAAATAACTGCCACGATGGCAAGCGAAGGAACAGAAATGGAAACAGAAGCCCCACGAATGGAAGAACCATTCAGGGTAGTCACCCCTCGCTGAAGCAAGGAAAACCAGGGCGACACAAAGCGCCAACACACGACGCCGTCAGTGGCGCCAGAACCTGTTCCGGTTCAAAACCGGTTTAGTAAGCTTCCGGAAATCCAGGATGGATATTCCCAGCAAGTTCCCGGCCCCTCAGGCACACCCCCAACAAGCACACCGCCGCGTGTCGGAACCAATAACAACCAAGTAAAATCATCTCTAAGGATCGTAGTTCCTGATATAAAAAACTAAAAATTAGTTGTGCAGCTCATTAGCCAGATTTCAAAAACCGGATTCTCAATCTCTATCACACGAGACGGGGAGAAAATCCACGTCCTCTCGTCAGATCAGGCATTACACCAAAGAGCTCTGAACTCTATGCATGATAACTCAATCAGTTACTACACCTTCTGTGAGAAATCTGAACAGAATCAGAAAGTGGTGTTCAACCCACCATCTACCACAGACATCCTCACTGAGCTCGCCGATCGCGGCTACGACGTGAAAAGCGTAACTCAGTTTTGCAAATCTATCCCGGACCCGAGTGACCCAGAAAACCTAAATAAAAACACACTGCAGCCGCAAAATTTCTTTTGTGTGATGGCCGCACCAAACAAAAATCTCCTACCCCTAGTCTCAGTGACTAGGTTAAATATGACAGTGGTACGTCCCAGATTATATCGAAAGAGGCCACAGGATTTGGCTCGTTGTAGCAACTGTATGGACTACGGCCACACACAAAATTATTGCAATATGCACACAGTCTGCCCTCAGTGCTCAGGGTCGCACAACGCAGGCGTTTGTCCCAATTTAAATTCAATCCCAGTTTGTTGCAACTGCCATGGCCCACATCCAGCCAATTCAAAACTCTGCCCCAAATTTTTGGATGAAGTGCAGAGGAGACTAACCCAGGCAGAAAAACTAAAAGCGCGACTGCAAGCCAAATCCAAGCCACTTCCAGCTCCGGCTAGGAACTTGGCCAGTTATCAGAAAATCTCAGATGCACATAATTTGCCTCGTAGCCAGTCGTACGCGCAGGCGTCGATTGGTTTTCAAAACCCAGCTGTAGAAACCCCTAACCTACCCTCAGTAGCGCAGGAAACTCCCACTCCGCGCCCGGCCGGCCAAAGACACAAACACCCAACACCCCAAAATGTGATGGGAGGAGCTGGGGGAAACACTTCAGAACATGAGCGCCCTTATGGAGTTCCTGTCTGAGTGTAACTTCTCGGCAATCCTTCATTCCCTACATGGCAAGAAGTAAATAAATCACAGACCCAAACCAAAAAACCATCCTTCTTTTAGAGGCCCTCAGCACCTTCAATAATGCCAATTAAATTATATTTCCTTTATAAAGTCATTCCGGAAGTTCCTGGTATTACATATCACACACACAAACTCTGACAAGCGAGGAATACGTGAATAAAACCGACTTTATCTAGATACAGAATTGTATAGTTATACCACCATAACTTCTGAAATATAAAGAAAATATATTTCAAACCTAAAGTAAAAGCTCTTTAAGACTTCCATAACTCCTGACTATTCGTAAGAAATTTTTTTTCAAAATTATTGATTTTTACAAAATTCGCCAGCCAAGCTAAATTAATAGCATAAACTTAAAACAAAGTTTTGTCGCACCTCACAGACACATTAAGGGTTCGTTTGACTCATCTCGCGCCATTAAATAAAGACTTTTAATTTTTCCGATAAACTGGCATTATCACCAGGTTTCTCCAAGCTACAACAGGGCAGCACAGCCATCTTGTGAGCAGCGAGCGAGGCCCCGCCATTGGTGGGACCTCTCGGCCAATCACAGAGAAGCTGACACGCAACTCGCAAAGATCATATATTCTATCTTACTTTTCAAGCTTTAAACAAAATAACGAAGAATTTTCTCGTTACTTAAATAAATAAATAAACTTAATTAACGTTTTTAACTTAAAATAACACGCCCTCAGCGTATTATACGCGATTTATAACCTTCTCTAACGAAATATAAAACAAAACCTTCTTCGCTCGTCGGAGTAAACTCACACACAAGCAAATAAGAGTACAATTCTTAATAAATTATTGCAATATCTTAGAATCACACACAAAACATACACACTTACTAAATTAAGTAGAGTAAGGTCTTGCCTCCAATCTACCCTACCAGACATGACTGTAAATTTCGGCTTACAAAACTTAACCAAAAAACCTCAACGAAGCACTTCGGTCTTCGCGGCGGTTATAAAAAGTCCTGAATTTTAAAATTCCGCGAGGAATAGGAACCTTCCTCTCTTTCCCCCACAGGCAAGGAAAGAGAGGAAATAGAAATGGCCCAGGTTCCCTGGCGCTACCCAGGGAACCTTTTAAACTGATTAACTGCTGGAAAGTCCGCAACATTACAGTCTGACTAACGGCCAGGCGAGACAAGCTAGCTGTCTCTAACCTGGATTCCGATTGGATATGACAAATTCATGGGAGAACAAGAGCCCTCACAAGGGCTTGTACCTACCCCGCGCTGAGGGAGTAGCGTCCCGGTGATGCACAATGGCAAAGTTACTAGATCGGTTACTGCTGAAACAATGGCAGGTTATCAAGATTTAAGTGATTTTGAACGTGGTGTTATAGTCGGCGCACGACAGATGGGACATAGCATCTCCGACATAGCGATAAAATTTGGATTTTCGAGTACGACCATTTCACGAATGTACCGTCAATATCGGGAATCCGGTAAAACATCAAATCTTCGACATCGCTGCGGCCGGAAAAAGATCGTGAACGAACGGGACAAATCACATCTGACGAGAATCATTAAACGTGACAGACATGCATACATTTCTCAAATTGGTGCAGATTTCAATGCAGGGGCATCAACAAGTGCCAGCATGCGAACTATTCAATGGACCATCATTGATATGGGCTTTCGGAGCCGAAGGCTCACTCGTGTACCGTTGTTGACTGCACGACACAAAGCTTTACGCCTCGCCTGGGCCCGCCAACACCGCCATTGGACTGTTGATGACTGGAAACACGTTGCCTGGTCTGACGAGTATCGTTTCCAATTGTATTGGGCGGATGGACGTGTACGGGTATGGAGACATCCTCATGAATCCATGAACCCTGCTTGTCAACAGGGGACTGTTCAAGCTGATGGAGGCGCTGTCATGGTATGGGGCATGTGCAGTTGGCATGAAATGGGACCCCTGATACGTCTGGATACGACTCTGACATGTGACAGATACGTAAGCATCCTGTCCGATCACCTGCACCCATTCATGTCCATTGTGCATTCCGACGCACGTGGACAGTTCCAGCAGGACAATGTGACACCCCACACGTCGAGAGTGGCTACCGAGTGGCTCCAAGAACACTCTTCTGACTTTAGACACTTCCATTGGCCACCTAAATCACCAGACATGAACATTATTGAGCATATCTGGGATGCCTTGCAACGTGTTGTTCAGAAGATATCTCCTCCGCCTCTCACTTTTATGGATTTGGAGACTGCCCACAGGATTCATGGTGTGAAATGCCTCTTGCATACCTTCAGACATTAGTCGAGTCCATGCCACGTCGTCTTGCGGCACTTATGCGTGCTCCCGAGGGCTCTACACGATATTAGGCAGATGTACCAGTTTTATTGGCTCTTCAGTGTATTGCTACATGTAGATTTATGTTGTATTGGCAGTGGTTTTCATTGGTTTCTGATCAAATGAGTGCAGGAAGAAATGTATTTTAGAAAATTAAAATGTTTATGTACTGTGGTAGCGTTACATAAATAACTACCAAAACAAATAAATTGTTAGTGATTTTTATCTCTTGAATAATATATGTAACATTTTATATTTATATTATATCTAATAATCTTAAATAATATTGAATACATTAAAATTAATTAATTAAGTTTTTTCGGCTTGTAATTCAGAGCCTGCAGTTCTATTTATCGGGGTTTAATGGGCACTATATCACAAATATGGAACTTTATAGGGTATTCACTGTAAAATGAGCAATTTTGAAAACCCTCTCGTTTTTAATAATAGTCAGTAAATATATTTAATTTTAGCCATAAATGTAAATTTCCGAGTGCGGTGGAATATATACAATGTTTTTTTATACTTAACTGACAATATTTATTTGAAAATGTGGTTAAAGGATAATAAATGGCTGAAAGAAAAAAGTAACTAGGGCCTCAAAAGTGCTCACTTGACCATGAACAGCCTACAGGCTAACTTGCTTATTATTCTGTGTAGGAAAGAGTGCTTTGCATCCCGCAAAAAGGATGCAAATGCAATAACACAATGTCAAAACCTCTGTTTTGTAAAATTTACAAAGTGCATTTTATCTCCGAAGCACAGAATTGTTTCCTGATATATTTACAGTCTTTTCAGTTAGAAAATGTTGTATTTGGTTGGTTTGTACCTCATTTAATTAGGTTGAATTCTTTTGTAGCCCCAGTGATTTTCATTGATTTATATTGTGTTCTTTTGGTTTTTAATGTACTTGTCCTGTCGGTTTGTGATGTAATTCTACTGTATCCCTTGGTTTCTGATGTTTTTTTAAAATGGTTTATTTTGTGTTTTGTTGGCTCCTATTGTAACCAGGAAACGAATATAAATAAAACAGTAAACCACAAAACACAGAAGTTAATGATAAACAATAGGCTTTAATGCAAACCAACAGGGTGAAATACAACAAAAACCAACGGAACACAACAAAAATACAAATCAACAGACATATCTGCACCAGACATCTACAAAACACATTTGAATACAACGGATATCACTGGAAGTACAACAGAAACCAACAAATACAGAGCAACAGAAGCCAACAGAATACAAAAGAAATCAATTTTAATTACCAGAATACAATCGAACCCAATAATTTACGACTAAAGTCAACAGAAACCAATGTAAATCACTAGTATACAAAGGAAAACAACAAAGTATAAACAATATAACACAGCAGAAACCAATGGAAACCAATAGATTATAACAGAAACCTACAGGCTACGGCACAGTAGAAACAAACAAAACATAGCAGAAACCAATGCAAACAACTAGAATACAACAGCAGCCAACAAATGAATCCACATTAGAAACCAACAAAATACAAAATAAATCAATGTAAGACACTATAATACAACAGAAACCAACAGGCTACATCACAACAGAAATCAATAAAACAGAACAGAAATCAATTTATATTGTTGAAATACAACCAACGAGACACATAAGAAACCAATGGAAAACACTAAAATACAACAGAAAACAGGAGGCTACAAAACAATATAAATCAACAAAACATAATGTAATCACTAGAATACAACAATAACTAACAGACTACAGCACAATAGAATGCAACAAAACATAACATAAGTCAACTTAAACAAGCAGAATACAATAGAACCCAACAAAATTTGGCACACAGGCACGGCAGCACCTGCGGACCTTCTTCCAAGGCCTACCACTTCGCCGGAGCTCATTCCCAGATGACAGCCTACCAACACTCACCGCTGAGTTAAGTATAAAAATCGTTGCCCAGAGAAGCCCCACTCAACCACGAAGTCACCCAGTGAATACGAGTAGTCAAATTAGGTACCACACCTCGGAAGGGCTGATGTATGTAGTTCTTGTGTAAACTCCAGACAATATATTCGTCCTTAAAAATGAAACAGTAAAAGGCTTCATTATTACAATACCCTCAACCTCCAAGCACATTATAGTCTGTGCCTGGGGGCATTGACAACGACACTATAAGCCGCACGGTCTTACACAGTGGCGGTATAGCATCAAACTGACAAAAAAATATAATTTCAATGGTAACCACTATCATGCAACAGAAGCCAACAGACAATGGTACAACCAAAACCAATCGAACACAGCAGAAATCAGCAGACAGAAGTAAATGAAATCCACTAAAAGTTGTATTCTAATAGAAAAAATTTAAACCTGACGTGGACCACTGTTGCATGGTCTGGCACGGCCACTGTCATCACGTAATCTGCCCACAGTCGCTGCATCAGTGAGGCCGGCGGAACACGCACATTGTGCGTCCCGATGCGTGTCCACATCGTTCACTCGGGAACGGGTCATGACCCGATACCGAGTGATCCAACCGAGTGCCTGTGGTGTCCCTAGAGAGATATGTGTAATTAGGATAGGAATCAAGTGTTAGAATATTTATTAAATAGTATTAAAGTTTTTCACCCATAGGTAAATGTTCAGGAAATTCTTCCTTAGGGCATTGCTAAGTAANATTTATTAAATAGTGTTAAAAATTTTCGCCCATGGGCAAATGTTCAGGACATTCGCCCTTAGAGCATTGCGAAGTAATCGCAGAATAAATGCACACCACGCACATATGTAATGAGTTGTAGAGTAACAAGGCTAGGGTATTTGAAGTGTTCTATATAATTTCCCGAGTACAATTGTGTGTCTAATCAAGCTAATTAGTGACATGGGAAACATAACATCTTTCTTTCAACCTGACCGTTCTGGTAGTAGATTGCCCCAAAACTTAACAGATCTACATTTCCCACATACTCTGCAAGGCACCACATAATAATGTTTTGTATTTAAATTAGTGTTTAATTAAGAACTCTTAACTTTCTACAAGATTAAGAAAACTCACTCAGAACGTTTCAGTGTTTTATGTGTATATGTTTCACGCTCTATGTTAATGAGGTCAGTTAGTTAAATTACCTCACGGAGTGGAGCGAGTTCTCGGCAAGTGTGCCGCTCGCCCTCGCTACCCCGACAGTCTGATTCCATGGGTCTAAGGTGGAGCACAAGCGTCGCATCGAGAAGGACTTTCATGCTTTGTTATGAACACCTAACTGCAATAGGTTAACGTAATTTACTGGAACTTATATTTAGTTTACCAAAAGTCTTCCCCCGCATTCGCAGCACCCCTCCGTCAGCTCAATTTATCAACCCCGGTAATATTTCGCGCCATTCTTGGCCTTTTTGTACAGTAACGGCCGCTGGTAGGCCTTGTGAGTCAGATCCACATTAATTTGCTTTGTATACATGTAACTGTGTATACTATTCGTCAATACAATTTACTTGAGTTAACCGAAACTTGTGAGTTCTCATTTAGTGTTGTATTTCGGGCCCTGACCCTATCCAGGAAGTTATCGATGCCTCAAGGAGGCATCCTTCATTTATAATGTAAAATGTAATATTAAGGTGTGCTGGGAGCCTGAAATTTCCTGCTATATATTAAGTTTTCCTGTAAATTTGTACTGTGTGTGTCAGGGGATAAGTGGTCGTTCGGCCCACGATCCTGAGAACTGTGATTTCGTGCTCATGCAGTGAACTGGAGCCCATTCTATTCGAAATAGGAATATTGTGTCATATTCTGACTTTTCATAACATAGTCGCTGGACGACGTCCGCATTACTTTCCCCGACCGCTCAGGTAACGTTAAACCAATGGTTGCAGTATTTTCTGACGAAGGTGTGACAAGGCACAAATAAGTAGCATAACACTAAATCAGAATTTACAGCATTTAATAATATCTTCATAAAATGTATCTGTTCCGAAAATACATTACTGAAGTGAATAGATGCAGGTTGCATTTACACAATCAAAATAATAACAATATAAACTTTAACTTGTACCATTGTATACAACCTAAGCTTTATCTTGGGCTTTCATTTACAGCACACATATTTTGAAACAATTACTTTGAGAACACCAAAATTGATTAAAATACAAACGTTCATCAAAATACACATTTACTGAATAAGGGAATGGAGGGCAGTCGTCTAGACCCATCGGAGCCTCCAATCCAATAAAATTATTTTAAAACATGACAATAAATTATCGTTACCGGTGGTAGGTGGTCAAAATGACCCTCGAAAGCTTCTACTATCAAACAATTGTTAGCAATAACACCAAGGCTAAAAATTTAAAAGAAATGCCCTGTTTAGTGAGTCATGGAAACGAAAAAAGAATATGAAATAAATAATTGAACTTGGGCGGTGCACCAGGGACAGCAGATGCGACACCGTAGTTAAAGCCAAACATGATTTAGAGGGGCAACCAGAAACCAAATTTAGAAATGGAAGCAGCTACTGCACACCCTAGCAACTACACATGCATGTCACAACAAATTACAAAACCATTAAAACCATACCGCAAAACACACACACGTTTTCCACGACTCACCGTAATTTTCCCAACTGCTCTGAAACAACGACTAGATGATGTCATCGATTGAAATCAACATAGCACAATTCTTGTAGAAGTGCAGCACAAGCAAGCGAATAGAAGTGCAGACGGTGCAGGACAGAACAATGATGTAACTTGGCCGCGCAAGGCCTTAAACCACAGACTGCCGCCAATTGAAGAGTAAGACGCGCGCATAAGGGAAGGGGAAAATGAGGAGAGGGAGTACAAGATGAACGAAGGAGGGCATTTCGAGCACGAGCAAGGAGTACGGCACCGACCGCAAGTATAGAGGCCGCTCTCAAAGATAACGAGACGACACAGATGGCGCAACCCCCACCCCGAAACCTATGCCCTGGGGACTAATCTCTCTTCCTAAGTCCACATCGGTAACTAACACAAACAATCCACAGAAGATACAAAGATAAAAATACTCAAACTCAGAAGCTAGACTTGAAACAGTAGAACAGAGTGTTCACTGACAGTTTCGTAGAAAACGTGACATCATATAAGGCAACGTCCAGTAGCGACAATTCAAGCATAGAGGCAACCAGCTACATCATCAAGTGTGTCTCCGGAGACGGTGGGCAAGCCGAGAGCCAGTCAGATATCTCAGCGCCTTGAGATCTAGTCTCTTTTCGGGCTCTGCACACTACTACGCACAGCTGTCGAGGAGGGTTGTGGTTGACGAAACGAACAGGCACACAGCCTCCCTATCCAGCAGTCTCGAACGGCGCCCAAGCAGTCGTCATCAAGAAGGCGAGGCGATCTCAGCACGGCTCGGACGGAGGGCGGAACAGAACATTAAGAAGAAATTGTAAATGGGAAAAACCAGAAAACCAAACGAACAAGGGTATGGGCATACACATGCGTTAACATAAATTCATACAATCATAACCACTGAACCATAAAATGTACAAACAATAAGTAATCAATTATGTGGCACAGGGGCATTTAACTACGACACATGCGCTTTACGAAAAGAGCGAATAGAACTGAATAAAACAAGATTTATAGTATTAAGACCAATAAATTTATCGATTTTAAACCACCCACAAAATTTTGGAATTAGCTTCCCCGTCAAATTCTTCCCTAAGTCTGCTAAAACTTAGTTCTTACACAAGACCAGGTCCCCTACTTTGTACGTTACAGGCCCAAACAAAAGCTACTCTGGTCCATTTTGTCGATAACCTACTGCTTCGTAGCATGGAGCCTGCAATGGACCTCCTCCAGCAAGCAATCATGGTCAGTATCACCAAGGGGAGAGGAAAAATAAGGGATATACCAGATATTTAACAGGGGATGACCATGGTGACGACCAAGGAAACGGAGTGACTGAGGAACTCCCGTGGAATCATGGAGTGCACTGTTGAACCTTAAGTTCATGAAATCTAGATCCTGATACCACTTAGTATGATCATGATTGTATAAAATCGTCAAACAGGATTTCAAATTCTTATTTAACCTTTCCACTTGGTTCCCTTTCGGATAATACGGACTTGAGGTGAAATGCTAAACAGCCCAGCGAAAACACATATTTGAAAAAATGTTAGATGTGAAATATTTAGCATTATCAGTTGCTATTTTCACAGGAGCACTAAAACCTTGCAAACCTGCTCCGTGAGAGCTCTAACAATAGTACGCAGAAGTCTTCATGTTATGCAGAGGTAACAAAATTACAAACTTGGTGAAAAAGTCCAACAAAATCCCTTCTTAGATCGTATAAATGGTTCAAAAATATCTAAATGGACTACACTCCAGGGACCCTCTGGCACCTTTCTCACCGCCGGTATCTCATTGGTTTGCTGGGCCTGTTTGCATTTTTGACACGGTTCACAAGATCTTACCAATTCAGAAACATCGCTCTTTAAAGTCGGCCAAGCAAAATGAAAAGCTATAATAAAGGTTTTTCTCATACCCAAGTTCCCGCCAACAAACATAATCTAAATACGAAAGCATCATAGGCCTTAAAGACTCCGGAATCCCAATCTTACGTGCACGGTCATTTTTTCCGGTAAAATACAAAATACCGTTCATTCTGCACAGGGAAGCACTATTCCCGTACTCATGTCCGTTTTCACCTGAGTACATAACGAATCGCTCGTCTGAGTCGGACGCAACTTAACGAAAAATTCGGGAAAGCCCCGTATGAGATTTAGGGATGAGTCAGTATCACGATCATTCTCCGCCTCAAAAGATCGTACATCCTCGAAAGTGCATCGGCTACCTGGTTGTCGGAGTCACGAACGTGAAATACCTTGAAACGGAAACGCTATAAATGCAAAACCCATCGACCCAGCTTTCCTAACTGCTGCGGATGGTTCAAAACCCAGTTGAACGCTTGATTATCGGCAAAGAGATCGCATTCATCGTGTTCTGTATAAGAAGCGAACTTTTCCAAGCCATAGATACAAGCCAATGTTTCCTTTTCGTAAATTCTCAATTTACGTTCCGATTCAGTAAGACTGCGGCTTGCAAACGGTGTAGGAACCAAACCTAAATCCGTCCTTTGACTCAGTACTGCCCCAAAGGCCATCGACGACGTGTCGACCTGCACGATGAACCGACGGCAAAAGTCCGATAAATGCAATACCGGAGGGGAAGACAGCTTCTGCTTTAAGACGGTGAACGCCGTCTCTTGCTCCTAAACCCAAATAAAATTTACTCCCTTCTTCTTTGATGAATTCAAGGGCGCTGCCAATTCCAAAAATGTTCAATAAACCGGGAGTAGTAACCTAAAATACCTAAAATTTCTGAACTCCCTTTAAAGTTCTTGCGCGAGGGAAATTCAAAACAGGCAACTCGATCGCCATAAATCAATAGTCGGCCTTCACAAAGTAAGTAACCTAAACACTTAACCTTACTCAAACACAAAGTTACTTTATCGGGTTTAACCATCAACCCTACCTCGCCCATTTGAAAAAAAATTAGGCGTAGATGTGAAAGATGTGACTCCAGATCATCACTTTACACTATAATGTCATCGACATAATAAACGACAGACTTGAAATTAAATTCAGACAAACACAAAGTCCAACATCCTGGACAGGGCTTGGCTCCCGAAGTTTGAGCCCAAGGGAATGCACATCAATTCGAACTGACACCAAGGCGTACTAAAGGCGGTATAATTTCTGCAAGAGGGGTCAAGTAAACATTGGTGGAAACTGTTATTTAAATCCCTAACAGAAAATACATGGGCTTTGCCTAAATGCTGAGGAGCGCAATCAATCATTGGTAACGGAAATGGATCCTTGTAATTTTTTTTTGTTTAATTAAGAATAATTGACAACCAGCCGATATTTGTCACTATCCTTTTTACGTACTAGAAAACCTGGCAAACAATAACAATTATAAAAATTATGGTTATAACAATTTATTACAATTTTTCTGAATGCCTGCAAGTTAGGTGGAAGACACACACAAGTTATCTGAATACTTACCTATAACAGTAATCGTTTCTTTATAATACCTCCTCGTAATATATTGATGACCGGTATCATTCCCGTGTTAGTGTATATCTATGAAGCTAATATTTTAAACAAATTTACGCCTACGTCAAAAATTATAGAATACACACTAATAAATGTAGTTATTTTTCTCCCGACAAACAGAAATATTAATATAAATACAAAAGCTTGAAAATAGCAGTTTTTCTACTTACATAAAATAATGATGTGAAATGAATACGTTTCGTTTTATATATCTTAGTACTTACGATGCTATTATTTAATTTAAATGTACTATTGGTGAATTTTTCAAGTTAATTTAATTTAAAGCAGATGGAATGGTTGGTATGTACAAACCGTTTAGGCTAATTATGTCAAATAAAATGATGTTAAGTGTCCGTATAATTTCAACTCTTGATGTGAGAGTAGGGATATTTTGGCGGCTCCTAGCTGCTAGTGTCTTAAGTGGAGTTAAGGTGGATAGTAAAGATGGCAGAATGAAAGCGGCGGGAGGAGCGGTAGTGTTTTGTGAAAGCACAGAAGCCAGTGGCAACGTCCGCCATGTCAACTACATGCAAATATTAGGAGTGAATCTCTATAACGGTATTTAAAATGTGTAATGTTATCAGTTATCAAGGTTTTATTTTTTCTCTGCGTTTAATCAAAATGTCTACAAGATTATTGATTTTATCAGAAACTGGAAAAAAGCATGTAATGAATATAAATACGAAGTTGATATAAACTACAAAAATATTTTATTTCTCTGTATGTGTTACTTGCTCCCTGTATAATTCGAATTAATGTTGGTTGCTAGTTCACTTGCTTCACAATTACACCTGAAACTTCAAAGATAAACTCATTTACAAGAATATGAAATACGAGAATTTCGTAAGGAGGTGTTTAAGTATTCCAGCGTGAGATTGTGCAGCACATTATTTTAAAAAAACTAAGTTTGAACATTTAAAACTATTTTCTTTGGTCGTGAATTTGCTTTAAATAAAGATGAACTCGACCAAATCTGTCATGATGAATGAAGTAAAATATAACTTACTTTATTTCTTACCAAGTTCCGGTGAATGTAGGTATTTAAAGTTGGCAGCAGAGAACGCTTGGCTTCTCAAATTAATCGAGTGTCGCTGCTTAGTAACAACTGTCGTGTGTTCAATTGTTAAGGCATTATGTTAAGAAGCAATGAGCACACACAATGAAATAACCGATTATAGCGTAGAATTTTTATTTCCGAAATATTGTGCAGTCCACTTAAAATTCAGCGGGGCTTACTTATTTTATCGTATTTCTAATAAAAGTTCGAACTATGTTTTCTTATTATGACATTGCGGCTTTTTTGGAGGCATTTCATATATTGCTAAATAAAACGTAGATATACCCTGCATTTAATTTTTTTACTAATTTCATTTCGAAGGTGGTTTTTTGAAAAAATTGTGAAATTCTCATTTAACAAACATTCCAACACTTTGTTTCATGCTCGACTTTTTTGTCAGAAAGACAATACTTTCTTCGATTCAGTATCCTGTAATCAAGCTTTCTTGCACGGTAGCTAAACTATTTTAAAGAGTGGACAATGACCAAGAGGAGAAACTATTAGTGCTGCATATTAAAATATGAATAATTTGAAGTGCTGTTAAAAAATTTTTTTTAAAGAAATATTACTGAAATTATGGTTTTATACGACCCTAGCCTACAGGCGGAACAGCCTACATGTTACCATAATCTAATCGAACATGCGAAAACAATAACTGTTTGCATGATTTGCTCGGTGTTCGGAAATGGAAAGTCGACATTCATTAAACATAAATGTTGGAAATAGTTTATTATCCATATTTAAGTGGAACATATAAGAGTAACATTCGAAAATTAATAAAAACTAAGTTTTTTGTCATATCGAACGGAACGCAGTCCAGCTAACCAAAAACACCATTACCAGATTATGGCACTACATGAAACATTCATAAAAATCTCTTGTGGGGAGAGTTTTGATTGAGGGTTTGCCAAAGAATATATTTAATGTAAAATTACAAGAGTAGAATTATAAAAATTTATTGTAAACAATTTTAAAATTATAATACATTAACATAAGCTTGTTCGTGGTCGTTCATTACAAGGGAAATATTAACAAAGTAAATCAAGTACATAAAATTTTACAATAACTATTAAAATTAAGTTTTGCTGAAACAATTGCATAAAGTTACTCCCTTAGTAAACGCTGTTACAGTATGTAATTGGTCGTGAATGTCATAAATTACGATTAGATAGGATAAATAATATATTGGGAAATACAGTCGTAGTATGCAAAATCTCGAGTTTATCTGCGAAACAGTCTGGTCAAAGTGAATGCTGCGATACTTACACGGTACTTCTCTCATTCCACTGTGCCAGAAGGAAAAAGCATCACGAAGTCTGGCAATAGCAAACTGTTTGAATTAAGCAAGTTACATTACGTTATAGCTATTTCTGGTTCACTTTATCTACCGGGACAACAAAGAATGTTACGTAATTTACATAAGCTTACATTATATTTTCCAGCTGCTGTGGTAAATTTAATATTACGATTTGAAACACTTTGTACCTAATTCTTAAATTTTGTTTGTTTATTAATGATTTGCTTATGTATATAAGGAGGAATACATATTTAGTTATTACTAATTTAATTTCAGTGGTGATGATAAAAAAAAACATTTATATTCAATATAAATAATGATAATGTTTGACATTCAATGCTCGGTTACATATACACTGTATTTATATGTTAATATTTTTTAATATAATGGAAATATAAGTTTCCATAACATTTATATGTAAACTATTCTTATTAACTTTGTGGTATAGAGTTGTAGTTGAAAGAAATAATAATAATGAAGAAAAATATACAACCCACATTGTGTTTGTTCTTCGGGTTTTTCAGACACGAAATCGCCTTAAAAATGTAAATGCAAACTGATAAAAAAAAAATCACTCTTTGGAGTTCTTAAAGTGCAATACACTAAACTGCGACGTAATAATTAATAATAAAAATTTTTTCAACTGTTATTTAGGGATTTACTTTTCTATCAATTTGTTAGTAAGTTGGACTGATTATTATTTTTAACATATATTTTAACAGAGCTGTTTATATAACAAACAATCTTCAATAATATCAGTTTATGAAGACCTAGTGTGGGACTTGGGGGCTTTGCGCTTATGATCTCTACCGACAATGTGTTTAAAGGGAAATCAATATTAAAGAACGTCAATCTTAATGCATAAATTCGAAAGATAATCGTTTCGAAAATAAATTATTCCATCGGATATTTTATAACGAAAACTGGCACGCACTATCACCCCTCAACTCTTCACAAACAACCACCACCACCCTCCCTTACCAACTCTCCTTTATATATATATATATATATATATATATATATATATATATATCATTACTACAACGCTACTAGTTCGGTCTTATTTATTGCTGCACACTAGCGATAAATACTGATATTTAACTGTGGTACACTAAGTAATCCAAGACACCCATACTTCAAATAAACTTCTTAATAATATAGGCCTCGTTCCTTGTGCACATACCACATCTCGCCTGGGACTGCAGGTGTTTATCAGTTGATGAAATACAACCGGAGGAACAGATTTACACAAATTAAATTAAAAATGCATCAGTTTATCTTTTACTCGACATATCAGCCTGGCAGTATCCTTATCTAACACCACTCAGAACGACGGTTTCCAAGATTTTCCACTCTAAATCTAGATCCTTGCTTTTGTGCAGTAGCCTGATTGCTCGCCCCCTTCTACGCTGAACGTGGTTCAATTCCCAATCGGCAACACCAGCTGTCCATACGCAATAAACATGGAGGAGTTTGTCGTTGGTCGACAAGATTCCCCTGTGCACTTCCACTTGTCCCACATTTACATTTCGGTGCAATTCCGGGGAAATGTTTTACAACGTCAGCGGCCGCCGAACATGCGTCATTATCTAATATTTTGGTTGCTGGAGAAGGTCCCACCAACTCTCTGTGCCTAAACGTGCCCTCGCATATAAGAAATAAATATAGGAGAAATATACTAAGATAGGAGTCATTGCGTTACGTTTCTTTACATTGTATTTCCAACACATCGCGGGCAATGGCATGTGTTCAATTACTGCTCACTTTAATGCAGGACCACACAGGAAAAATAATTGCAATGGCTTCAACATAGTGAAATNCTGCTCACTTTAATGCAGGACCACACAGGAAAAATAATTGCAATGGCTTCAACATAGTGAAATATAAAACCAGGAGGAAAATAAGAGGAAATAAAATATGAAATATTCATTTCTTTGATACTCTTCATGATAATGAAGGTTATAATTTTTACGATGGAAATAAAAATATTAAACTTACATTATTTACTGCACTAGCTGAATATGTTCCGGAAGATATAACGGTCAAATTGACCGAAATGTGTGTAAATTTAAGAATATTCATAGCAATTATGTCCAGGCAATTCCCATCATCAGTTAACTNAAATTGACCGAAATGTGTGTAAATTTAAGAATATTCATAGCAATTATGTCCAGGCAATTCCCATCATCAGTTAACTATATCTCTATGTCTTTATGGCATTTAAAATAAATTTCCCGGCTAAACAAAGATCAACAAACGACGATCTACAAACCCTTGGATGAAAACGCACCAGTGCGTACAGCACATGCAGCGGGCATAATAGAAAATCCACACATTATTCCCAAGCCAGAGATGAGATGATTTTGGTAACCCTAAAAAAATATATTAAAAAAACTATTTTCCTAATGACAATACTGAGAAAGACGAAACATATTTACAAAAAAATGCCAAAGCGAATCCGACCTAACGCTCCCAATATCGTTCTCTGTATTTCCTCCAATCAACTGCAGGTTTGAATTCACAAGGATCCAGAATACACTCTAGTCACTGAGCCTCTCAGGAACAGAATCGAGTTAAGTAGTCGTATCCTGTATTAAATATTTTCGGCCTCATAAATATGGTATATAATGAGTGGGTTAAATAAAAGACCAAGGCTCATATGCAGGTAGTTTGGAACACAGAGAAATCCGTAAGTCTAGTGATGCATAAACCATGAATTTATGGATGCACTGAACAATATGAGACTTTCTATTACATAGAATGAGATGCAGCAATCAACCTAAAATATTACACTTTTCACTTCATGAAGAAAAGTATATTCAACATTATTTTAAGATAAATGAAAGAGAGGTGATGTGTGCACCCTCATACTTTATAAATGCAATACATATATGCATTTTTTGATTATCCTAATTGCCCTGTACTTGCGAGAAGGGGTCCCAATAATACGTCCTTTCATATGACGAGGGACGGTTTGGTGATTGGGAAAAAAAAATTTTACCACAAAAAAAACACGAGACCACATAGAGGGAGTATGGTGGCTAAGTCAGTATATTCCCCTGTTACACATACACCATTTTCGATGAAGGCAACCAATTTGTTGGACGAGCTGTTATGACCAGTTCTTATTGCATTCGCGCCAACTGTTTCTTCGGCTGTACCATCCAGTTCTTAGGCTGTGTCGTCTCCGGCATAATTTGGGACATCGACTGAATCACCTTCGACAGTGAGACCTTATTTTTGCAGCTTTGCAATGTTTATTCAGACCTTCACATCGCACGAAATCATGAATTTTATCGGTATATATACATTTAAAACGCATCACGTTTACGTGATTACGGTGTTGATCGTTGTTCTATCGTAGCGACACTTCCTGAAAGCATGTAGGGTCATGAAACGTTAAACTGCATGCCTCATTGAAGCTTGGCTGTTAGTTCTACAAGAGAGAGTTCCTACAAACTCCATCGTCAGTGTAATGGACGATAAAAATATAATTTTAATCTTATGACCTTTCTATTAAAATAGTCTGTGATNAACTCCATCGTCAGTGTAATGGACGATAAAAATATAATTTTAATCTTATGACCTTTCTATTAAAATAGTCTGTGATCAGTGTAAATTCCCAGACCTCCAACACATCGCCGGGCGTTACATCGCTTTCCACGAATGCATTTCAATCCCTGTTTCCTGCTCCTTCCGATGTGACAACAGATGTACCATCTGAGTCCACCAGTGTACCATCTACATTACGTTCGATGATATATCAGTGTCGCTTTTGTTGCAAGGGCTATGCCTACAAGGTTACCACATATCGACACGAAATGTCCTAATACTGGTTTTCGTGTTTAATGGAATATAACAGTAGATGTTATGTATTAGTATACAAACTTTACATGGGTAAGTATAAACATGTGTATTTGTAAGTTTTTGTGTAATTATATAAATATAATTAATACGTTTGTATATATATTTTTTGTTTTNAATATAATTAATACGTTTGTATATATATTTTTTGTTTTAATATTTTACCATAACCACCATGTTATTTACCAAAAATGATTTCGTGATATAAAAGTTAAAATGCAAATCTAATTTTATAAAATAAAATATTATACCTCGCCACTGTGCCTATAAATAGCCGTTGTATTTATCGATGCGTTCATACATATTCAGAGCTGAAAACTATGTTCACGAAATGAATTTCACGAGCCGGGTCATAAAAGGTCGTAAATGATATTCAAATATGCCTATAAAAATTGTAGATGCTCTGAAGTTTCAATTTTATGTACACGGTAAACTGCCTCGGGCTGGATGAAAAATCTCTGTATATATTTAAAAATAATGTGAAAGTCAATCATGGCTTTGGGAATATGCACATAATCGTATTCTTGTTGAAATCATATTCACTTCCGATGGAAAAATACGAGATATATTATATGTCACTGGATATACATTTTTGTTTATAAAGGAAACAACAATAAATAAAAAAAACCAAATAATACAATACATTTATTTTATAAATATAAAAATAATATTCTATTGAGAAACGTTTTTGAAAATAATCATTAATTGTGTTTGTATATATTTCCTCAACGAAATAAGAATTGGTTATAAGAGAAAAGATTGTAAACACTTTACTAAAATATATAAAACCACAATTGTAGTACATGCATGATTAAATAATGAT